>JAFIDM010085117.1:29175-43173 GCA_023159025.1 Thereuonema tuberculata
CTCCTCTCAACGGAGCTCTGGAAGGGCGGCTGCCCCAAGACGAAGTGCTGAACAGGCGTTCTGCGCCTGGTTTTATAGGCGTGGAGCGCTGCACACGCTCCTTAGGAGAGGTCGACTCGGCCGAGGTAGGCAGGGAAGGACGAGTCGACGTCGTCAAAGGGGGAGCGGACAAAACGCCTGGTAACAATATATCTTGACGAATTCATTAGGCCTAACACTTTTAGAGCAAGCGAAATCACATTTGAATTTCGAATAATGAATGCATCTTAGTTTCTTTCTGCATTTAAAGTTTGAAAAAAACACTTAGAAATAAATGAATATTTCGTAAATTACATCATAATTAAATTTTATAATGGATATATCATAGCTATTAGTAATGAAATTTTGAAACTGTTAATTAAATCTGTTTGGTGTTTATCTGTTTGAATTACAAAATTTTAGTTAAAAAAATATTTTTTTTATCTTAACTATTTTATATTTTCTTTTCTCTTAATTATTGGTTCTTTAATTAATATTGGTTGAAGGAAATCATTAAAATTTTATTTCCTTTAATATTAAAAATGAATGTGTTTAAAACAAAGACCTGTTGTGTTTTATAATTATACTAACAGAATAATGTAATTGGATTTAATTTAAGTAAATAATAACGCGCATTTCAAAAATGTGGATATTTTCTGTAATGAGGAGACGCTGACAAAAATAAAATGAGATTTCGTTTGTTTTGAGTTCATGACTTTAAATACATATTTATAAACAGCCTTTTAAAGAAAATAATCTTAGTTGTTTGAATAACCTCATCTGCTAAAACTATAAAAAACGAATAATAAAATCCCAAATCAAACAAATAAATTCATTACATTTTATTATATACTTGTGATTCATAAGTTATTTTCATTGAATCATTAATCTAGATTAATTATTGATTCTGTAGATTTTATAATAAATTTATAATAAAAGTGAAATATTACTACGTGAAAGCGTTATTTGTAAAAAATACGAATTTCTTGCCATTTCAGCGCCTCATTAAATAATCATAAGATTATTAATACATAATTTTATTAGTATTTCAATACAACTCGTATTGTCACCCACAAGAAATTAGTTGCAATTGTATATTAATCTTCAAAATTATTCATGTGGTCTTCCTTAACGACACTAAAATAATTTCGAACCTCATTCAATATTCAAATAAAATTTTTAAAATAAATCAAAAATATATCAGAGTTGCAATCGTTAAAATTGAAATATGAAAAAAATTATGATTCATTAAAATGGGATGTATTTACAGTGGCTCCAAGATTTGTTTTTATTACTGCACGGATCAATGCATATCCGAAAAAGAGGGGGTTATCTTTTAGGAATTGGGGTAAAAGAGTTTGACCTAATATCTTTTTGACCCCTTTCTGAAGGCCCAAATACGAATGAATTGAATATATTAATTACGGATATTCAATAACATTGAATTCATTGCATTTGATTGGATTTGTATTATTCAGAAAATACCTTTATTTAATCAGTAATCGATTATTGATCTAGATTAAATAATAACTGTATTAAATCTAAATAAGCAGTTATTTAGATTTAATAGAGTTATTAAGAGTGTTACTATTTAAAAAATTTTGGTAAAAAATTCATATCACCTTATCATGCAGAAAGATTGCTTTATACTTTTTAAATATATCTTTACTTGGAATTTAATGTTATGTATTTAATAAATTTTAAAACAATTAACAATTTGAATTTTTCGATGATGAAATGACCATAACAAGAAATTGATAAAAGAAATTATATTTATAGAATTTGCAGAATTTTCGGCAATAACAAAATTTTTAATTTTCTGTCAGGCCAGAGAAAATAATTTGAAGTCCACTGACACCATTTCCATAATTTAGCTTTACATAAAAAAAAAAAATAATAATAATAATAATTCATGTACAATATACTAATTAAAAACTATATAAAATTTTTGAGCACAAGAAAAGAAGAAAAACAAAAATTCTCATATAATCTAATACAATTCAGGTTGAAATAAAATTCAATAAACACACATTTTTTTAAGTTTAAAAAAATATGTATATTAAAGGAATTTGTATACATAACATTGTGGAAACCGGTTTTCAAGCCCTTGCACAGGGCTTATACAAATTCCTTAAATACATAGATTTTTTGATACTTATAAAAATGTGTTTATTGAATTTTATTTCAACTTGAATTGTACTAACTACTATTGACACACATTAAATATATATCACATCAAATAATCTAAGAAACAAGAAAAACATCCGTCTTCCCTATCCTCTTATATACATTGAATATAGAAAGAGGCATTTTAACCATATAATTGAAAATTTATTCAACAATATAGATGAAAAAGAAATATATATAAAAAATAGAAGAAAATCCAATGTAAAGAAAAAAAATTGCTGATGTCCAATGTAAAGAAACTATTAAAAAAGTTGCTGATAAAATTAGAATGAATTTCTATTGTTCAATTGTTTTCATTGTAATTCTAAATCCTGTATGTAATATCTCATTTAATTATTTTGTTCAATTTACTTCCGATGTCCTTAATATTTTTTATTACTAGTTCTTACTTTACTCGACAAAAATAAGCTAAACACAGATAACTTTAATATACATAAGTACAAATATATATAGAATTAATTAAATTATGTTACTGCCTAATATAAAATTTTAGAAAATTAGTACTTTGCTGTCTACTTGACAAAAAAAATCACTTGAAAACTATATACAATGATTTAAGTCTTTTAATGTTTTTTAATACTGTATTTAAAATTAATTAAACAAATGTAGTACTGTATATCTATATTCAGAATCTGTTGATAAGGATTTGTCATTCCTAACGGGACTGCAACTTTTGTATTTAAACATCATAGTCAAATAAAAAAAAATATTATTATGTTTGTATGTTTCAAACCTTGGGTTTCCCCAGCAAAAACAATATGGCGGGTCAAGGACCAAAGCACATACTGCCAAGTGTAAAGATGTGTGCAAGAATGATTAGGGATGTGTGCTTGTGTCCAAAAATTTCCTAACTATGCGTGTAGTGTTGAGTACCACAGCCTTCTGCAGTTGTGCATAAGTGATTTTGTGAAGTCCTAGTGTGCTGAGACTGTGGTGCAATTTGTGAGGCACCAGACCAGTGGCAGACAGAACGATGGGTACAACACGTACTCGATCCTGCTTCCACTGCTTCTGGAGCTCGTGTGCTAGATCAGTGTATTTACTGATCTTGTCTGCGTGAGTTTTCTGCATGTTCTTGCTGATAGGCACTGCAATATCAATTAGATAGGTCTGTTTGTTGATCTTATCAACAAGTGTGATGTCTGGTCTGTTGTGATGTATGGTTTTGTCTGTGTGAATGGGGCGGTCCCAGTATAGTTTATTATTATTATATTGGACACTACAAAACAATGTGTATCACAGCTGCCAGTTCTTTAGCTGGTGTTGGCCTTCTAACGCATCGAATTCTTCCCAAGAATCTAGGATGTCGTAATGTATCGGCGCAAAATATGTGCTGATCCAAGCAGTGCGGCTTTTTGGAGTTGACCGATGGAGATTTTGTCAATATTTAGATCTTGTAAGTGCTTACCAAGGTTTTTTGGTATAGCACCCAGTGTGCCGATAACAACTGGAACCACCACTGCCGGCTTGTGCCATAATCGTTGAACCTCGATTTTAAGGTCTTGATACCGTGTGATTTTTTCCAGTTCTTTTTCTTCCACTCTACTATCACCAGGTATGGCTATATCAATTAGCCATATCTGTTTCTTTTCTATCACTGTCAAATCTGGCGTATTGTGTGCTAAGATCTTATCCGTTTGAATTCTGAAATCCCACAGTATTTTCACGATATCATTTTCAGTCACATTGTTTACTTTACTCATTATATTATTATTATTATTATTATTATTATTATTGTTATTATTATTATTATTATTATTAGGCATTTACACCCAATTCCAAAAGTGTTCTATTTACTAAATTGGATTTCAAGAAGTAACTATGACACCTCCTAAAAATGTCATCAATGTAAAGAAAACATTAATTCTCGGAAGTTACATGCCACTTTTGTGAACGGGAATGTCACTACAATTGTTCTCTCTCATTTAATACTTACACAGGAATGTTAAAATCGAAAAAAAAAGATTGGAAATGTTCATCTTGTAAGAACCCAAATGATGTAGACAAAGAAGGAGAAAGAGATAATCATACAGAAAATATGTCAACAACTGATCTTCTGAAAGAAATGAACAACAAACTTTCTTTCATATTGTTAATCATCATCATCTTCTTATATCATAAAATAAATGTAAAATCAAAAATAAATTTAAAATACATTTATTAGACAGGAATTTTCGAAGAGACTATTTCCTTCTCTTCTTCTTCAGCTACAATCATTTTTAACAAATATGGGAATTGAAAATCATGATATTATAACATGTAAAATTAAAATTTCAAATCCCATATTTGTTAAAAATGATTGTAGCCGAAGAAGAAGAGAAGGAAATAGTCTCTTCGAAAATTCCTGTCTAATAAATGTATTTTAAATTAATTTTAATTTTACATTTATTTTATGATATCAGAAGATGATGATGATGATTAACAATATATCTAGAAGTAGTGAGATGAAGAAGAAATACGGTATGTACATTTATAATATGATTATAAAACTTTCTTTCATTTCAGAAGATCTTAATCAAGTAAAATTGTCAATAGAATTTCTCTCCAATCAGTATGATGTTCTACTAAAAAAATGTGCTAAAAATGAGGAGGTCAATATTAATTTGAAGAAGGAAATTCTTGACCTCAAAAAAGACAAAGAAAAATTGAAAAGTGAAATAAATAATATGCATACCAAATTAGATGATTCTGGAACAACACTCTAGGCAAAATAATATTGAGGTTCAAGGTGTAAAATATCATAAAGATGAAAATCTATATGATATTATTAAGAAAATTGGAAATGAAATCAAGGTAGAAACAAGTAACAATGATGTTGAAGTTATCCATAAAATTGCAGTCAAGAACAAGGACAAAACTCCTCCTATAATTGTGAAATTTGTGAACAAAAACATGCAGTCTAAATGGCTTCAGGCTAATAAAGGTGTCAGATTAAATAACAACTTAAAAATTGAGATGACTCACATGTTTTTATTAATGAGAATCTTACACAGAAATAAAAGAACTTATTCTGGAAGGTGAAAACATTGGCAAAAGAAAAGAAATTTAAGTTTGTTTGGATTAAGTATGGTAAGATCTTGGTGAGAAAAATGGAAGATAGCAATATCTTGAAAATTGAGGAGGAAGAGGATTTGAGGAAAATTGTGTAATTTGATTGGTATCTTGTGACTTAATGTTTTATGATAAGAATGGCTAATGTAGATGTGATTGATCAATTGTTGAAACTTAATATATTGAAATTAGAAAATCTTAATTTTTGGTTAAAAAGTATAGAAAAAAATAGAAATTATAATAAATTAAGAATCTTATATCTCAATATAAGATCAATAAGAAGTAATTGGGAGATTTTTATGATCAAAATTAAAAATATTCTGCCTTCTATTCAAGTAATTATTTTAACTGAGGTTAATATACCAGGTAATGAATACTTAATCTATAAAATTGAAAATTTTACACAATTTGTAAACTTAAGACAAGGAAAAAAAAGCAGGAGGTATTTTATTTTTTTGTAGAGATAACTTTATAATAGTAGAACAGAAAATTATTAATAATACTTCATGTGAGGTCTCTATCTTAAAGATACAAAAGGATGATCATTCAACATTTCAAAATATAGCTATTTACAGACCTCCATCAACTAAAATTGGAATTTTTTTAAAACAATTAACAACTATTTTAACCGAAATTGAAGACAATAATGAATCAGGAGTGTGAAGTAGTAATGTATTAATTGGAGACATAAATATAAATCTCTTCAAAATGAATAATAGTAAAAATGTTTTAAAATATTTCAGTATTTTGACCACAAAAGGATATAAAAATAGTATTTATAGCACTATATATAAACAAAATAATAAAAAATATGTTAATAATTCATGCATTGATCATGTCTTTATTAAGGATTTTAGAAATGTTTCAAAAGGTATTATATCTAAAGAAAACATATCAGATCATTTTATTGTTGCAATAATCTATGATGTTAATATGTTGAAATTGTTAGATAAGAATTATTGTAATAATACAAAAAAAAATACTTTTTTCAATGAAAAAATAATGATTGATAACTTATTAGAGTTATGCTTTATGGAAGAAAAGTGTTGTTATAAAGATCCAATAGAATTCTGTGATAAAATATTACTCAGTGTTAATGAGAGCAAATGTGGTAAAGAGATTAAATATAAGATTGAAATTAATAATAATAACAGAAAGCAACAACCTTGGATGATGGTAGAGTTATTAAATGAGATAAAAATAAGGGATAAACTATTTAAACAAACTAAAAATAACCCAACTAATACAAATCACAAATTGAAATATAAAAAATTTAGAAATAGGTTAAAACTAAAAATTAGCAAACTTAAAAAAATATTATTTTGAAACTGGAAGAAACATTCAACAATCACCTAAATATTTATGGGTTGAAATTAATAACATACTTGGACAAAAGAAAAATCTTTCGGATAATAAAGAAATTAATGTTACTACGAACAATTGAAGGAGATAATAAAGAAATCAAACTGGCAAATAAATTCTGTTATTTTACTAAAATAAATTTACAACCGGATATCACTTGTGGAATAAATTTACTCAATAATGAAGATACTATGGGAAATATTATAAACACAATGGTTATTGAAAAACCGGACATTGCTGAGATAAATTATATTATAAAAAATATGAAAAATACTAACTCTGTAAGTATTGATGGAATTTCAATTAAAACCATAAAAAAAATTCTGATATTTTTTTCCTATTTGATCTCTTCATTGATTAATAAAATCATTGAGATTAAACTCTACCCTGATAAATTAAAAATTGCTAAAATTATACCAATATTTAAAAACAATAATTCTAATGCTCTAGAAAATTATAGACTAATTGCATTACAACCGGTCATTAATAAAATTATTGAAAAATATTTATCTAATAAAATAAAAAAAATTTAAAAAACAATAATATACTAAGTATAAATCAATTTGCCTATCAAAAAAGTAAGGGTACTATTAATGTGTTACAAATTTTAAGTGAAAATATAAATAATAATTTAAACCTAAACAATTATTCATTACTTTTGTCAATTGACTTGAGTAAAGCTTTTGATTTGATTAATCATGATCTTTTGATTATGAAATTACAAAAATTAGAGATTAGAGGTGTTTTACTTGAAATTCTTAAAGATTATTTCGTAAATAGAAAAATTTATGTATCAATTAATAATAAAAATAGTATAAAGAAAAAATGCAATTTAGGGATACCTCTGGGTTCAAACATTGGACCTTTGTTTTTTATACTTTATATTTATGATTTGTTTAATTACATTAAACATTGTGACATGTTTATTTATGAAGATGATATCATTTTATTAAAAAATGATAAAAACCTACATAATGCTGAATATAAATTATAAAAAGATTTTAATAATTTACAAATGTGGGTGTATGATAACAAACTCAAAATAAATGATAATTAGACTAAGCTATTATTAATACATCCGAGAAAACAAATGCCTACATATTATCCAAACATTTTGGCACACACGCACTCTTGTCTGCACAAAAAACTGTTCAATGTGATAATTGTACGAAAATAAAATTGGTTAATCATTTTAAATATTGGGACATTATGATAAATGACACATTTACATGGGATATCCATATCCAAAATCTATATCATAAATTAAGCAGTTTAGCTTATATTTTTTATCATACTAAAAATATTTTACCAGTTAAATATAAATTATTAATTTACTCAGCTTTTCTTATTCCTATATAAACTACGGAAATAGTATTTGGTCAAATACAAAGAACATTAATCTGGTCAATATCAATAAGTTACAAAAACAAATTATTAAAAATATTTTTCAAACTAATTTTGGTAAAAAGAAAATTACAATTGAAGAATTAATTAAATACAAAATTTTCACACCTGAACAAAAATTTCTATACAATCTTATTTTGATAAGTTACTATAAATACATCTATCTGTATAATCGAGATGGTAAATTGTATAATTTTAGGAATGACTTAAATTTTAGACTTGATTATCCGCAAATATATTATAGTTATGGAGAATGTAACATGAAAAAAATTTACAGGACATAATTAATAAAAATAGGTAAAAAAAATCATAAAAAAATTGATAAATTATCTTCAATAAAAAGATTTCTTAAGATTTGGTTAATAACTAATGTTAATCCTGTGGTTAAATAGGAGAAAAAAAAATGTCATTTTCAGAATAATGATAATTCATGTTTTGTTTTATTTTGTGTATAACTCTTTGTATGCATCAAATCAGTGATGTATCATTTACTTTGTTTTATATTATGATTTTTGTATGTTATTCTTTTTTTGTTTAACCTAATGTATTCGAACCTGTTGATGGGATTGCTTTAGTTCAATCCTAACAGGACAAAAAGTATTTAATGAAAGTAAATAAAAAAAAATGTTATTATTATTATTAATTTATATTACGAACTGAAAATGTACGATTACAATAATAGTAATATTGTTTTTTTATATTTGTGGATGACAATATTAACAAACCCTTTTCTTTAATATTAAAAGTAATTTCATTTAAGTCTTTAATAATAGATTTAAAAAAAAATCTCTATTTAGAGAACATTCTTAAACAAAATATATATAAAAAAAAATATCAAATCCATTTCAATATGTGCTCAATATTTAAATATTGAAATGGATTTGATATTGAAATTTTACAATCATTTTTTAAAATTCTGTTAAATTTCTTTCAGGTGTGAACATGTCTTCGTGTTGTTGTGTGCCTGGATGCAGATCCAATTTAGAAATGAGAAAAGATACAAGTCTTTTAATTTCCAAAAGCCACACAACATTGGAATTTTTGCTTTATATATCTAAAAACAAAAGCTGAAAAATTAGAAAATCATGAATTACTTGTAGAGTTGCTGTTAGATGAGATTATTGTAAGACCTGAAATTAATTTTTCTGTGAATACTTTGTCTGGCTTCAGTGCAAACAAAAATTTACAGGCTGCCAACAGTGTCAAGAGTTATATGATATCTTCTATACTTTATATTCAGACAACAAAAATGTTGTAGTCCTTATTCCTGTTAAAAATTTAACAGCTAGTGATCTACTAGAAATGTCAGAGCAAATAATAGAAATTGTAAAAAAGCTGGATACCCTATTATTAGTAACATTTCTGACAACAGGATTAACAGAAATATGTTCACTCAGCTTTGTTGTGGTAAGTTTACAACTTTCATAAGTCATTCAAATTCACGGTGAATTCAAAATCTTTTTGATTCGGTCCATATTCTTAAGAGCATCAAAAATAATTGGATAAACCAACAAAATGAGAAGGCTATGATTTTGTTCTTAGATCTGGGTACTTTACTATAATTTTTACAATATCATTTAAAGATTTGATATTAATTCTTGGGAATTAAAAAGCAGCTTAGTAAACTTGCTCCAAAATTAAATGAAAAAGCTCTTTCTCCAAGTAATCTTGAAAGACAGAATGTCAGTTTATGTTTGAGAATTTTTCATGAAACAAATATTGTTGCAGCATCACTTTTGGACAGTCAGAATAGTGAAGGACTTGTTAAGTTTTTGCAGTTGTAATAAAGTGGTGGAAAGTAGTCAACCTCAAGAACACTAAAAAAAAAGTAATGTTAATTATAATTTCAAAATAATAGTGTGGTTGAGGAATAATCTTATTCACGGTGTTTTCTATACTTCAGTTTGGCGTCTTGATAAGGACTGGGAAAAAAAACTCCACAAGCAAATGCATCTGTGCATTTATTTGCTAGAAAACTGTTCTGCTTGACCAGAAAAAAGAAGCACAAATGCGTTTGCTTTTTTTTTTCAGTTATCAAGAAGACACCTTCAGTAGAATTAATCTTCAGAAGCACTTATTTTTCAATTTTATGGTGTTAAAAATATTTTATTTCGAACAATAGTTTTTTTGTGTTTGTTTGCAAGTTGAGATTAAAACCATTCTACTGAATATTTGATGCTTCAATCATTATCAGACAGATCTTCAGCTAAGTATAGGTTCTTAATTTTATTTTAATCACTTTTGGTTGTTTGTAAATCCGTGGTGTAATATTTATTTTTATTTCATAATGAATTATAAAGTATTCAATCTAAGTTAAAAGTATGTTGAATGTTGCTGTTCTGCATAAACAAAGGCTATAATAAGATAGCTTAGCAATGGCTTGAATTTTCAATTAAAACAGGGTTTTAAATTAAAATAGAATTTGAATATCAATGACATCGAAAGCTTTGCTAAGGTCAATGGAAAGCATTAGCACAAATTTATTTTTATTTAGGTTGTAATTAATTTGATCATTTAAGTTTTCAAGCAGTTTGATGGTGCTGTTGTTTGCCTGATATCCATATTGTTCTTTATGTATTATATTGTATTTATACAAGAAGTTTTTGAGTTTTATTGACAGATAATTTTCGATGATTTTATTAATTATTGGCTGAATTGCAATCGGTCTGTAATTATCCAGGTTTCTGAAATCTCCCTTCTTAAATATTGGAATAATTCTAGATATTTTTAGATTATCAGGATATATTTCTGTATCTATAATGTTATTTATAAAGACAGTGATTACCTCAGAGAAAATTTGTATATTGTTTTTTAAGGTTTATTTATCTAAGTTATCAATTCCTTTGGTAGTTGTGTTTTTTAGTTTATTTATTATATTGGAGATTTCATGTTCATTTGTTTTCTCAATTACCATTGTATTGTTGCAGGTCTTTTTTTCAATTGCCATATTGAATTTACTATGCAAACTATTTTCATTGCTACTATTATTTGCAAAGTGCCGGCAAAACATATTGGCCAATTGCTTTCAGTTTGCAGACTATTTTGTAGTTTAATAATTTCTTTATTATTTTTTGTTTTGTTTTTCTGCCTAGGATTTTATTGATTTCTTCCCAATGTTGTTTAGTAGAGTTGCATTCTTTTTTAAATTTGTTTTTATAGTAATCATGTTTTGCTTTTTTTATTTTTATATTTAAGATGTTTCTTACAGTTGTTGTTGTTGTTGTCGTATCCCCGGATCCACGGATCACTGGTCATAGCTACACTATGATGGGGAATTTTTGTTGCCTTATTTTCGTTGGGATATAATTATCCAGGAGGCACCCTAAGGGTGAAAATTGGACTTCTGCCTCCTAGGAAGAGAAACAAACACGGAAGAAGGAAGACACATCCAAGCCCCACGCCGGGATTCGAACCCAGGAACTATCGCACTGGTCGTCACGGCTTGGCCGCCGCCGAGACCGCTCGACCATGCCAGCTCGGCTTTCTTATAGTTTGATATTCTTTGTAGTAATTTCCATTTGTTGGATTGCTTTTGTGCTTTTTGAATAACTTATCTCTTAGTCTAATTTCATTAATTAACTCTCTGGTTATCCAATCTTTTTGTTCTGTTTTTCTGTTGTTTGAAGATAGATCTTGCATTACGTTATTTTTTTTTTCTTGCCTTATTTATATTTAGAATCATATCATCATAGATTATATTTGGGTTTTCCGTTTTATTCTCAGTTATTTTATCCAATAGATTTTGAAGATTTGAGTTTAATTTGCTATTATTTATTCTTTCTAATTTGGTGCTTATTAAATTTGCAATTGCATTTTCTTGATTATATAATGTATTTATCCAGTCATTGATTTCTAGAGCAGTTATATAGTGATCAGCTATTATATCTTTGCAAATTATTCCGTTTGTTTTCACATTATTTTTATTTTTAAAAATATGATCAATTTGAGTGGCTGTTTTATAAGTGGAAGTCTGTTGCTTCCTAGTAATGTCGAAAAGACAATTTTGAAAACCTGAAGACATTAACGTTTCTAAGTATAATATACTGCATTTTTTTATTTTCTATTTTGTTTATGTCTATATCGATGTCACCAATTATGATACTTAAATTGTTTTGAATTACATCTCATTTTCTTTCGATCACACTACTCAATTCTGAGATGAACTTAACTTTACTTGTTGAGGGAGGTCTATACGCAGCAATGATGTTAAGTTTTCTATTATTTCTTAGATCAGTGAATGTTAGAACATGTTCTCGAAAGTTATAGTGCTTAAAATCCTTTCTTCAATTCTCAAGAATTTTCGTTTATAGAACACAATGATTCCTCCTCCTTTTTGGTTGTTTCTTAGTTTTGACATTTTTTCAAAATTATTTAATTTATAAAGATTGAGTTCCGAATTATTTTTATTTACCTCTGTAAGAATTGCAATATCTATATAATCAAGGAGACATTTAAATTTACAAACAAACATATTCCAATTTTTCCTAATTGATCTGATGTTTAGGTGGATTACATGTAAGTTTTGATGGTTAATATTCAATTTTTTTTGCAATTGATTAGTTGAATCAAAATGTATTGTTTTGGGATACAGAATATGTTTTTCTAATAATTTATAACCGTCTTCGTTTTTAGTGGCCATTATTTGATACGAATGATTTTGTTTTGTTTAAATTATTGAATTTTATTTAGATCATTTTCATTGTGAATTCTGAGGATTCCAGAATCTTCACTTTTTCTGACAAGAATTTTTCCATCTTTTGACCAAATAAAGTTATAATTCAGTTTACAAGGATCCAATTTAAGACCAACACTTTATATCATTTATATCAATGATTTATTTGGAATTATTAAAAACTGTCACATACACGTATTTGCCGATGATATTTTTATATACACGGCTAATAATAATATCAAAACAGCAAAGAAAACAATACAAGAAAATTTCGTTAACATTCAAAAGTGGACTCACAATAACAAACTTATTATTAACGAAAATAAAACTAAACTCCTCCTCATTAATCCTAAAAAGAAACTTCCTATAGAAAAGCCTGTAATTTTATATCACTCAGAAAAATGTTTGCTAAAAGATCATGAATACTGCATAAAATGCAAAGAAATCGAACAAGTGGACGAACTTCTTCTATACCTTGCATTAACAATAAATAAAACTTATACATGGTCAAATCATATCAAAAACTTATACAAAAAAATTAATGTTCTCTCTCATATATTCTTCCACATCAAAGATAGTTTACCCACAAAGATTAAAATGATGATTTGCCCTGCATTCTTCGACTCATTAATTAATTATGCACCTCATACTTGGGCTAATACAACAGATACTGAATTTAAAAAAATATAAATACATTACAAAATAAAAAAATAAAATTAGTTCTTTCTAAAAGAATTAGTAGAAATAAAGAAACTAGAATAGAACTAATGTTGAAATATGGAATCTTATCGCCAAAACAAAAGTGGCTATATAATTTATTAATAAAACACTATCCAGAAATTAAAACTGAAATAACTGCTGAAGAAAAAAATTATAATCTCAGAAATAAAAATAAAATCAAATTAGACTATCCATACATTTTTAATAGCTATGGGAAAAGAAATGCTTATTATCTAATAGAAGAAATTTATAATAGTATACCTGATTGTAAACTTTTAAAAGACAAAAGAATTTCTGAAATAAAAAAATTAGTAAAAAAATGGCTTATTATAAATATTGAAAATAGGTAATTCAAAAATTCTAAACATAGTCAATCTCCTTTGATGTTAATTAAAACCATAATCTTGATTTCAATTTATCTTCTTTGCAACTCGTGTATGTGCAGAGAATAATTGTGTATATAGCACTTGTGTAGATAGTAACGTAGTCTAGTACTTGTGTATATGGTAATATAGTATAGTACTTGTTTATGTGATTGTGATTATATATATATATATATATATATATATATATATATATATATA
>JAFIDM010085246.1:0-10812 GCA_023159025.1 Thereuonema tuberculata
TTTCCTAACTTTTTTTTTTATTTTTTTCCAACTTTTTCTTTATTTTTCCTTTCGTTAACATACTTCCTTTTTTATTTTTCCTTCCACGGGCTCACCAACGCCCACAACGTCTTGGTGAGGCTAGGATATTGAAGAAGGGGCACGAAATTCACATCTCGTCCAGAATAACCCAAGATAGTAAGTCCAAGGGGAGAAACGGATGAAACACTGAAGAATAAAAAAACAGCCATGCCAACGTTAGCATTCGAACCCAGGTACTAACACAACGCCCATACAGCAGACCGCCGCGCCGTCTAGACTGCTCGGTCATGCCGGAACGGCTCCTTTTTTATTATTATATTTATATTTGTTTATTATTATGGGTCGCCTCTTAAATTGAGGCTGTAGCACATTAAGCACAATTATATTCAATTGTTGAAATTTTTGAAAGGACTGTGGACACCTGTTTTTCACGCAGATCTCGTATGAAGCAATTTTAGTCATGTCTGGATTTCCGGTATTAGCCTAAATGTCAGAAATGAAGCCATCTTATTTCAGTTGTCAGTTATAGCTAGATCTTAACGTGTTGGAGTAATATATAGAAGGTTGTCAGTTCGAATCTGCATATTTACTTTTTTTTTTTCTCAATGTCTTTATGGATTTTTTTTCTTGTTTTTTTAAAGTTCTTTTTATTTTTTTTCCAGACTTTTCTTTTAGTTGTCCTTTCGCTAATGTACTTTCTTCTTTCAGTAATTTTCTTTTTACTTTTGTGAGTCTTCCTTAAATTTAGGTTTTAGCACAAAATTATATTCACTTGTCTGATTATTAACTAATAATGAAACGTCGCTTCGCTCCGGAACCCTCGCATATATAGCATTAAAAACAAACTGTATTTATTTAGCAAATTAATATTGAGATCGGAGAATATACGATTTCCCGGCTCGTTGTGGCCTTCTCCGCATAACTCAGGTATACTGGAGGTTGGGGCAACACACTTCATGATCAGGTTTTTCAGATTATTCCCTATCCCGAGGGAATTTCGAGAAATCCGCCAATTACTACAGTTGGACAGTTGTTAAATATATTTTCATTTTTTATGAATAGATTCTCTAATTTGAAATGGGAAGAAAATCTATAAAAATGCACAAATTCATCAGAATTGTTTGCTTTTTACGCATTGAGCCATCATCGACAGCAATCTGGGACAGCTGTTTCGTCCTTATTAGGACTCATCAGCCAGGTTTAGCTTCGTTGATTGAGCTCCGAATGCATGAATACCTATGATCCCGTCTCCTGCTCTCGGAAGCTGTCACAGGTAAATTTCCTGAAGTGTTTACAGCGTTTTTTTCTTTTGTTGTTGGCTTTCAACCGGGTCCCACTTCCGAGAGCGGGAGACGGGATCATAGGTATTCATGCATTCGGAGCTCAATCATCAAAGGTAAATCTGGCTGATGAGTTCTGATAAGGACAAAACAGCTGTCCCAGTTTGCTGTCGATGATGGCTCAATGCGTGAAAAGCAAACAATTCTAATGAATCTGTGCATTTTTATAGATTCTCTAATTCTTCAATAAATTTACCTTTGTGTTATATGATTTATATTATACATTTGGTAAAACGTTTTAGTAATTTGCAATTTAACATTTTGCTTATTTCTTGATCTCGACATTGCGACGTATCATTGTCCTTGAGATCAAATGAATTATTCCAATATGATCAAATGTTTGACCTTGTGATTTGTTAATGACGAATGAAGGAATTCTTGGAAATTGTCTACGTTTGAGAATGAAAGGCAAATTTGAATCGATTGGTTTCAAGTCAATTCTTAGAATTGTTGCTAATTCATTTTTGTGGGATTCATTGATGATGTTTTCCATAAATGAAATGTTGATGACATGAAGTTACAATTAGTTGCATTTCACAAACAATTGTTGCGATTTAAATTTCTTATCAACATGACTATTATTCCAACATTTTTACGTGCCTTCACAAACTTCTCACAATAACCAACATGAAATTTTTATATATATCTGTGAATGACTGATACATCGTTGGATAGAACTTTCCAATCCCAATATTTTCTCAATACAATGTTCTCTTCCAACTTTAATACTTCGGAATAAATGTGGCTAAAACTAAACAAATAAAAGCTAAACTAAGCAATGAAAAGCTAAACTAAGCAATAAAAAAACTCGCCAAAAGTAGAAATTGCGAGAAATTCATGTGTCCCTACACGTGGCCTCTTTGAACTTTTTAGCGCACAGTTGCGCAGGTAAAGATTAATAAAATAAAGGGTGAGACCAAATTGAATACTAAATGACATCCTAGTACAGCTGTTTCGCGCTAATATGGTGATCATCAGCCAGGAGCAGTCAGACGTGATTGTGTACTGATGACAGCTCCTTTAATGATCCCCATATTAGCCTGAAACAGCTGTACCAGGATGTCATTTAGTATAGAATTTGGTCTGATCCTTTATTTTATCAGCTTTTCGTTTAAATTGAGAAAAGTCAAAATTTGTCTCTTTAAAAGGCGACATCTTGGAAACTAAAAAAATTTTCGAACGATTTTTGTAGCATTTTGTTTGTCTTAAAAAGATCCAAATTTATCCATTTGCATGATCAATCTATCTCTTGTAGTTTGGTCACAAAATTGGAAAATTGGTCGCATCACTCCGGAACCCTTGCATCTTTAGCATTAAAAACACAAAATTTATGTATTTAGCAAAATAATATTGAGATCGGAGAATATACGACATCCCAGCCCATTGTGGTCTTCTCCGCCTAATCTAGGTGTATTCCGGGTTGGCGCCACACACCTTTTTGCATGTTTCTTGCATAAGCAGAAACATTTGTGTATGACTGATATCTCGTTCAATACAACTTTCAAATACCAATATTTTCTCATTATAATGTTCTCTTCCAACTTTTATAGTTTTTGCTTAAATCAAGAAAAAAACAAAATTTGACCCTTTAAAAGGCGACATCTTGGAAACCAAAAACTTTTTTCGAAAGATTTTTGTAGCATTTTGTTTGTCTTAAAAAGATTTAGATTTTATCCATTTGCATGACCAATCTATCTCTTATAGCTTGGTCACAAAATTGGAAAAGCTTTAAAGTCTTATGACAGCATGACAGACAGAATAACGTTTTTATGTAATATAATTGACAGACGATCAGGTGATTAGATTTCATAAAGACAGACTTCAAAGAACTTCTATAAGCCAAATTTAGTTCCACGTATAACTTAAAAATATGAATCAAAAAGACAAAAAACAAATAAAATTCTTGTAAGTTAACCAATAAGAACATAAAATCAATTTCAACTTGTCACTGAAAATCACAGAACACGTTTCACATTTCCAATACGACGTTACTTCCGGAAAACACAAAGACAGCGAAAAAAATCAACAACTTCCAAAGAAAATGTGTCACAAGTTCTTAGAAAGGAAAAAAAAAAAACAAACAAACTAAAGACATGGTAATGAAAGTATTACGAGGTAATGGTAGTATTATCATTCATCATAGTGCTGGGCAAAAGGAAAAAAGAATTAACCAAATACAAGCATCAGAAATGAAATTTCTAAGACAAACGATGCATAAGAACATGTTGAATCAGAAATGATTACTTAAGAAAGGAACTAGATATCCAGGCAAATACAGAAAAAATAACAATACAAAATAAAATGGAAAGAATAAGGTCCTCAAATAAAAATCCTGAAAAGATATTACAGTACAGCAATATTACAATGCTTGAACTTTGTCAGTTACTTTCTAAACATATAAATTTGTACTTAAGAGATTCAAAACAAGATACAAGAATGCTGAGTCAGATTCCGCAATAATTATGATTTGATCATAATTACTGTGGAATCTGACTCAGCATTCTTGTATCTTGTTTTGAATCTCTTAAATACTCATCTGATCTGATTGGTTCAGTCTTACCTGGGTAGGTGACGGATTTATAAATTGAAAGGCGTCAATATACATTTGTGTTGTTTTCCGTTTTTTTTGTCTTTTTTTCTGTCTTCTTTTAGATCGATTAATAGCATGCTATCGCATCTTGAAGAACTTTAGTACTAACATCTCTTTAAAAAAAATCTCAGTTTCCAATGAAAATGATATGATAGAACAAAACCATTAAACAAATAAATACCTATATAAAGTGTAGAGATTTTTATTAAATTTAAAGGTTATTAATAGTAGCTCCAAGTTTTAATAAGAAATTTTAAACTTTTAAACAGGTCATTCTGTTTTTGAAATACCAACCTAAAGGCATTGGATTAGAGACGATTAACCGTGGATTAATATTTACAACAAATACAGTAATTTTTTAATTAATAATGTCTCTTTGACAAATGTGTCAGACATATACTTTGATCTCATATATAACAAAACTAGCGGTATGCAAGACTGTTTTTCAGATTTACATTGATCTCAGCTTTCATAAAACTGTTAAAGCAGTCAGTGCAGTAACAGAGCGTTTCTAACCGTGCCTTGTCAAGGACATTGTCTTGGAATGAAAAGTCTGCGAAAATAGAATAAAATGTTTTTCTATAAATTATGTATTTGCCTTTATTAAATTAAATTAATTTTTTGTTGAGAATAAAATATATTGTAAAGAATCATTCAAAAATGTTTTTATTGACTTTTTAATGGTATTTCGTTATAACCATAATAGCAATATGTGATTAACAACAACACTAAAATATTACGTTTACCATTGATTTTTTTTAATGATTTTTTTTTTTACCAATTTTGCAATGAGGTCTCACTAATAATTATATTATATAAAAGCGTTATTCTGTCTGTCATTGTCATAAGACTTTACGTTTTTCCAATTTTGTGACCAAACTATTAGCAACAAACAAAATGCTACAAAAATCTTTCAAAAAGTTTTTTGGTTTCTAAAATGGCGCCTTTTTGACTTTTTATGAATTTAAACAAAAAGTATAAAAGTTGGAAGAGAATTATACTGAGAAAATGTTGGTATTTGAAAGTTCAATCGAATGGTGTATCAGTCATTAACAAAAGTTTCTGCGTTTAGAAGACAGACGCAAAAAAAAAGTGATTTTTGTGGCAACCCCCATGTGAGTGCCAACGCAAAATACAAATGAGTTAAGCGGAGAAGCCCACAACGAGCTGGGAAGTCGGGTATTCTCCGATCTCCATGTTAATTTGCTAAATAACTAAAGGTTTTTTTAGTGCTGTACCTGGAATGGTTCCGGAGCGTAGCGACGGTACCCATCTAGTAATAGTAATAGTTTATAAGTAATAATTGTAATATTGTTACCTGTGGATTTGGCCGACCCCCCTAGAGAGTGGAGTCAAATAACTTCATTCTCCCTGTGTAGAATAGCTCAGTCCGACCCGGTCTCCCTGTTTGTAGCAGACTCATCCAGAGCGAAAGGGGGGGCAGGGCTCGGGCTTATAATGCGGTGCAAAGACTGGAAGAGTCAGTCAGCGAGTGGCTAACGGCCACGAGAGGTTCTCCACCTCTGGAGACAGAAGGAAGCAGAGAGGTTCTCAACCCCTGGAGACAGAGAGAAGCAGAGAGGTTTTGCTGGGCAACGGCACATAGAGTGAGGCAGTGGCAATCGGCCACGAAGGGATCTCCAGACCGGAGATAGTGAAAAAGCTAAGCCGAAGAAGTCGAGCCAATTGCGGGAGAAGAAAGTGAACATCACACTCAGACGAAGAGCTACGAAGAAGACAATTCAAAGCCGAAGAAGTCGAGCCAATTACGGGGGAAGCCATCAGGACCGGCCCGAACCTTGAAGCCATCAGGACCGAAATACAAAAATCAAAATACAAAACATTCTCAAATATAAATAAGATTCGAAAGCTAATTATATAAATTATCTCAAATAATAACACATAAAATTAAATATTTAGAAATGATTATTGTCAAATCTTAAAATAGCAGCTAAATTCAGTAATTAATTTTGAAAATATCGGTTACCTTTTATTTATTTTTTACAAGAATTTTATATTTCAATATTTCGATTTATCCTTAGCATTCTCCAATCTGTTTTTTTTTTCTTTTACCACAGTTCGTCTGGGGTATTACTGACATTGCAGTGCTACTGTACTGATATCGACAGAGAGAGAGCGTGTAGTCGTGAAATCTCACATTCAATCGCAGTCACAGTTAACTCATTTGGCATTCTTCTTGAATAACGCCATCGCACGGATTAAAACAATGAAAATTAGGAATAAAACATGTAAAAAGATTAAAAACGAAACTAGTTTCGACTTCTTAAAGGCAATGTCTTCATCTGGTCAAGAGGTAATAAAAAACATGGGTTAAATAGCTGAAGGTTTTTCATTTGCGGAGGGGTAGAGGATGATGGTAGTTTTGGACGTATCGGACTGATTTATAATGGGGGAAAAGGGGGGGGGGGGAGGAAGGCGATTATTGCTGGGGTGTTTATTGGTTCAAATATAAATTATTTTTCTGAAGTGAAATTAGACAGACGCACAAAGCTAAAATTTAAAAAATCATTATATTTAAAACATTAAGCATTAAAAACAGGACCGGTTGCGCTAATTACAATAGCTTCATCAACTAATTTACAATAAAAATACCGGAGCTTATATACATTCATGGAACTTAAATGGTAAATTATATAAATCAATCAGAATTTTGTTAAGTGGGAGAGCCAATCGAAGGCCGGAGAAATATTTGCTGCGACTTCTTGCGTCAGAATTCTGCTGGGATGGAGTCAATGGAGTCTTAGGTTGAGAGTAGCTGATGTCAATTCTAACGTATGGTTCGACTTCCCTTAGGGTCCAGAAATCGTCTGCTTCATCGAATTGAAATCTGTATAAATGATAGCAAAAACAACAACAACAACAACAAAACAAAACAAAAAAATGCAACTGAATATATTTAACAAAAAAAAAAATAAAGTAATTAATTATTTTTTACAGAAGCCATATTTCGCTAATGCCTGGACTGATAAAGTATCGTTATAACATTCATTTGTTGTGAGGATAGATTCTGCACATTTTCTACGGAAATCATCTTGCTCTGTACAAAGTACGGAAGGGTTACTAAAATCTATTTGAGGGTTACTACCGATTAAATGCAAATATGTAGAATAGTTATTGTTCCGGTTTTCTATAGCTGAAATGTGCTGTTTAATATGCTTTTCCAGTCTTTGCTTCGTCTCGCCGATATAAAGGCAATTGCCCTGAATATATTTACATTTAATGGCATAAACTATTCCCTTTCTGTCCAAAATATTGAAGGAATTATTCCTAGAAGATAGAAAACGCTGAATTGTATTATGAGATGGAGACGTTTGTGTAATTTGGAGGGGTTTAAGTAGGTTCTGTAAGCTATTGAGAGTTGATAATGGTAAGGAATAGAAACATAAGTTGTTTGAACTTTAGGAACAATTATATCATTACAATAATATTTCTGGCATGCCTTTCTCATCTCCTTTAAATATCCCAGGGTAATCATTACCTAAAAAGATATTACGAATAGTCTTAATTTCTGAGTTAAAAGCTTCGAGTGTATTTGAGAGCTGAAATGCTCTATTTACTGCCATGGTTATACAATTGATTTTAAACGATAAAGGGTTCTGGGAATAAAAATTTATTCCCTCGATTAGTTGATATACGATATACCAAGGTGCGTAATTTCTTATCTCTCCTTGTTATCAATACGTCAAGAAAAGGTAGTGAATTATCTATATCTTTCTCTTTATATTGACTTCCCCAAGCAGAAACACCCTTTTCACATTAAATGCAAAGAACTGAGCCCAATGCATACAATAAATGCTTATCGGTGCAATCGATTGAACAATAAGGATTCCGAAAAAAGAAAAAGAAAAAAAATTATATTTGAACCAATAAACACTTTGCAATAATCGCCTTCACCCCCCCCCCCCCTTTTACTCCATTATAAATCAGTTCGATATGTCACAACTACCATCATCCTCTGCCCCTCCACGACTGATAAAACCTCGAGCTATTTAACCCAAGTTTTTTATTACCTCTTGACCAGATGAAGACATCGCCTTTAAGAAGTCCAAACTAGTTTCGTTTTCAATCTTTTTAAATGTTTTATTCCTAATTTTTATTGTTTTAATCCGTGCGACGGCATCATTCAAGAATAATCTAGTTATTGCGCACATAAAAATTAAGTCATTTGGCATTGTTTTCCAAATCAAAGTGATTCTATATCACAAAGAATTTTCGATGCGTATTCTAAAGAAAGAAAAACAGCACTTAAATTATATAAACACATCAAAAAGGGTGATAGCATATTTGCAAGTGACATCCCAAACAGCTGTTTCTCTCATTAGTTCTCGCTATTATCCTTTTTAATGTGTTTATATATTTTAGGTGCTTTTTTTCTTTCTTTACTTTTGCACATTAATAATTCTTTGAGGCTACCAGCGGGAATCACAAGAATTTCGTTTATATTATTTTAAATGTGTATTTTGTTTTTTCTTTAGTTTTCTGGAAGTGCCATTACTATTCCTGCTAAAATATTTTCTTTAATATTTATATATTTAGCAGAAATATTTGAGAAAACATGATACCTATAGAAATATATACAGTGCAACTTGGATAATTCGAACG
Source organism: Thereuonema tuberculata (assembly GCA_023159025.1). NCBI lineage: Eukaryota > Metazoa > Arthropoda > Chilopoda > Scutigeromorpha > Scutigeridae > Thereuonema > Thereuonema tuberculata. The sequence continues at coordinate 8,575 of JAFIDM010085246.1, forward strand.
TCTTTAATTCGAAATCGTGGTTAATTCGAAGATTTTCTTGGTCCCTTGAATTTCTTCTTAAATCAATGTTAAAAAATCGTGGATAATTCGAAGTTCAACTTCCTTAATTCGAAGTTTTTTATAAAAAATTTCTAACAATAAGGACTTTTCGGCGTTTCATCGTTAAGAAATTCGATACGTGCCAACTGAAATCCCCTTCGCGCCACCGTTCGAATTGTGACGCCATTTGACACGTGATGCTTCAGACGCCATTCGAGCTTCCTGCTGTCAGTGTCACCATGTCTTTAATTAAACCACGCGTGTACAAGAATTTAACGATCGCTGAAAAGGTCGCCGTCATTCGCGAGGTGGAAAAGGGTGTGAAGAAGAAATGCCAAATCACCAGCGAGTATGGGATAGCGCCGAATTTCGTCGGTACATTGAAGGATAAACCAATGTAATTGAAGCTGTTTTCCGTTCACTAAACATGCTTGATGATTTTGCTAACGTTAAACGACTGAATTCTACAAAACAAACAGACATTGCACAATTTTTTGAAAAACTATAATTTTCTGTATTGAATGATAATATGTACTGTAGCTTACGTAATATTATTTTGTTTACATTCATACGTGTTTCTGATCCCCGCCGCTAGGGGTTCCGCGACGTTCTCCAAGTTGTCACCAGAGGCCATGCCGGATACCCTGAAGTCATCACTCAACTCAATATTATATAATCTCACCCCAATGTTGTATCCAATACTTGAGAATACCACCTCTCGGTGGAGAAACTAGTTGTAACGTTATTTTTGTCTAAATGTGTTTTTGCTTAATCAGGTGTATGGCTTTATTCATGCTAGTAAGATATTTCAGTACACGTAAAAAATTTACTTTTTTTTTAATTTATTCGTACAGTGTTTAAGTCTTTCATACCATGATCTTTCTGAATAAATATTTACTTACTGACAGAATAATCTTTTCAAGCATTCAGTGGACCTGAAATTAAAGTTTAAAGATGTAACTTGTTTAAAGTCTTGGATAATTCGAAGTTTTGTAGTGGTCCCTTCAGCTTCGAATTATCCAAGTTGCACAGTATTAAATAGGCCTATTTATAAGTTCGTTTCCTTTATATAGATATCATGTTTTCTCAATTATATTCGTTTCATGATATTGCCGCTAGATGTCTTCACTGTTTCAGGAAATAACAGTCACAGTTCCGTTGTAACTGTTAGTATGTGGGATTTTAAGATATCAGTCAAAAAACGTCCGAAACAGGAGAAACACCACCTCTAACAACGTAGGAATAGGATATTTTCAGGCGTCAACGCACCCCATGTTCGAAATATTTGCCATTATTTTCATTGGAATTTCCGCTATTAGCTTAAATCTTAGAAATGTAACCATTTCATTTCAGTTGTCAGCTACAGCTTATTACTTAAGGTCTTGTACTCATATACTGAAGGTTGTCAGTTCGAATTTCCATTTATACTTTTTCTTTTTTCTCAATTTTTTCGTGGATTTTTTTTATATTTTTTTCCTAACGTTATTTTTATTTTTTACCCAACTTTTTTTAAGTTGACCTTACATTAATGTACTTCCTTTTTTAGCGGCCCCTATGTTAAAGCTTGCCTGTAATATATAGGTGACCGCTCTTGGTTTTACGTTTGCTGGATGTTATATTCTGTCACACTCTGTTGTGGCCAAGCAGTTAGAGATATTGGAATGAAACCTTCACCATTGTGTTCAGCATCAAAAAGTAGCTGACCACATAAAAGAAATCTGACCTGTAGGACCACACCCTGACCCCCCCAAGGCATGTTTTAGCGCCTCTGTTACAGCTTGCCTGTCTCAATGAAACTATCATTCATATTGTTTTAATTTCCTTAGTATTATAAATGCAAAAGGCGCAATTGTTGTGTTTATTGTGATTGTTGTGATTATTGTTGATTTTTGCGCATGCAAAAGATGCAATTGTTGCGATTGTTGTGATTGAAATTAAAAAAATGTGTCAACTTGTGGTAAAACGAGATACTGATGCAAAGCGAGAACCTTCCCGCTTGCGTAAAGAACGGTCTCTCAACCAAAAATTTTGTTTATAAAATTGTGCTTATTATGGGGCCGCTTTTCTTCTGACACTGTCTAAAAGCATTAATTATCTTCTATCTATCTATCTATCTAACAGCCTTTAACTGCCCACTGCTGGACAAAGGCCTCCCTCAGACAGCTCACTGTCTCGGGGGATGAAAGTCTAATCTCCCAC
>JAFIDM010085247.1:0-10810 GCA_023159025.1 Thereuonema tuberculata
TTCGCGGCGAGTCAAATGGACCGCCAGGTTGTGCCTATGATGAGTTGAACCTGACCCGTAGATCTCTTTTGTTTTTTTTGTTTCTATTAATTCCGAAGCAATATTACTTGAATATTTGTATTTCCATTATCTAGTGTTTGAAACCTGTAAAGACAAGATTTTAAGACTTTTTTTAAAACGAAATAAAAGAAATAGCTATTTTCATAATAGGAAAATGTGGATAACTTCTTGAAAAATTATTTAAATTTACACTTAAACATTGTTACAATAAGTTGAGAAATGCTACTTAAACTATATTTATTATATGTCAATTTATTATTTACTGGAATTTCGTTTTCCGCTTTCTTTTTGATTCTCACTTCATTTACACTGAAATATAGATTTTAGAATACTAATGATAAGTCAGATATTAAAAGAAAATACTGATCTGGAAATTATTTTTAAAAGAAACAAATTGCAAAGATCTATTTATGGATATTTGAGGAAATCAGGAAATAAATTATTTGCCTTCAAATTCTTTAAGACGAATAGATGATTCCGGGGACCATTTATGGTTTTAATAATTCCCTGAAGTCGTTTCAGCGAAATTCTGTGCGATATTCAAGTGACTATTTATAATAGATGGAAAAATTTTTTAATTGATCACTTTTCAATAATTTAAGATATTCAGCAATGAAAAGTTTAAAATGGCTGAAAAATTAAGAGAATTATCGTATAATTATAAAATGTTTTGTTTGTATATTGTAATGAACGATACTCTGACGTTTCGATATCAGTGATATTAAATTGTATTGTGATCATTGGTTTCATCCTGTTACTAAACAAAATCCCGTTCGGAATCTTCACGGACATCACGCTTTTGTATTTTGCCGCCAAAGAATATAGGTCCAACTTGCGGGCTTAGTAAATTATTATCAGAAGAGAAATAAAACGTTCTTAATATGAAATTTCATTTTTCTAAATGAATTCAATAAAATTGTGCTTCTCGTTAGGCAATAATATTTGTATTTATTCTCCCCCAAGTTCCAGCAATGCAATTTCGTAATTAATATCCCTTATGCTAGATGGCGCTACAGGCAATGACTTCACACCTTTGTATCACCACCTCGTTTTTTAAGAGTATCCTCCCTTATTTAGATTATAACAATAATCCTCTTAACAACTCTGCTCACCCCTCGTGCATTAGTTTCTTTCCTTTTGATTAAGTTCTTTTAATCTCTACACAATACAACAAATACCAAAATAAAGAAACATATTCACTTTTTTTAGCATTTGTTTCATGATAATGATTACTAGGAATTATTAGAAAATTTTTGTTTTCCTCGTTTTTTAGAATACTTTCAATGTACAAGATTTTAAATTAATTAATTACCAGTTTCTTTCAACAGGGAATCTACTAGAAAACAGCAAAAGATAAGAAAAGTTTTTTGTTTTTTCGGTTTCATAAAATTTTTATATTTTATTCCAGATTTTAACAAAACTTATAAATGAAGATCAGAATTCTAAAGGATGCCTAAAACTTGAGAATCACATAAGCTGGAAACGAATTCTCAATGGCTCTGAGCTAGTCTTGGCAAGTCCTTTTTAAGGATGTATAGATCATGTCTGTAGCATTTGTCGTTCCTGAGATATGAATTTCTCGCGATAGACGGACAGACAGAGCGGGGATCTAAGGCTTCTGCTGATATGAGCTATGCTCTTTATTGAAGCCTAAAAGTCATATGATCTGTCTACCATTGCACCTTTTATTTGAATCCGTGTAAATCGAATTATATATGTTTATAAAGTATAAATAAAGTAGGGCAATATAATGTGGGATATGATTAAGATGTGTGGACAATCAGTTAAAAATAAACTTTCAATATCACATGATTGGAAATGAGTTACAAAATCCTTATTGGGGAATCATCAGCAGAATCTATTCGTTGATGTTTGGTCCTCAGTGAGAGGACAAGGGGTTAATATTCTGGATCTTTCAGGATCATTTTTTATTTTATTGTTGTTTATCCCGGCGGGCCATTCGCGGGATCGCATTTGCTTTTGGGTAGAGCTTTCGCGCGGCGAGCCAAACATCAACGAGTAGATTCTGCTGATGATTCCCCAATAAGGATGAAACAATTGTACAGAATTCTCGTTGATGTTGGCTCTATGGGCGAAGGCATATTTATTGTCCGGTTGGCGATTTCTCTCCATTTATAAAAAATTTCACAAAGAAAATAAGTCTCTGACATCAATTGTATCTGTCAGATTCAAGTTGTCGTGACTTGATTAATCAGATTGTTTTATTAACAGCGATTCCCTGCACCGGTGGTTCACAAATTTAGAAGTCTGAGGGCGAATAGTTTTATAAAAGTTCTAATGAAGGGCCACAGCGTTCCAGCCTCCAACCCTTACTATGTCTTACTAATTAATGATTTGATATTTGTTATTAATTATCATTATTATAAAGAGCAATGTAATTTGCATAAACGAAGAATTATCAAATGATGTGCTAGTTGTGTTGTATACCAACATTTCAATACTAAAATCTGAGACAGTTGCTATTGCAAGTTATGACATTTTTCAATGTTGGTATCTGTTTGTATCAATGTAAAGGCTCACATTTTAAGTTTGACACTACTGGACCGCGAGTTGTGCATCACTGCCCTATACCATTAGTTACTGTGCGATCTATCGGAAACGTTGCGAAGAACAAGCAATGTAAATTATGTATATATCTTTTTAACTAATTCAAATTTTAGATTAAAATTACTGGTAATGCTGTTAACGTTTATCTGTTAAAACATTATGACTGTCCAACAACATTGGTATCAATAAATGTCAGTGATTTAACAATTGACCCTTTGGTCAAAAAAAGTCGAAAGTATCTAAGATTCCTTTCCGTTTATTAGATATCTACTTAGACAGAGATCCATCATCTGATGAATTCAATATAGATATCATACTGAATATGAACCCAGGACCATACACACCAATACCAAAACAGAATAAACTTTATAAACATAATTAGAGTAACATAATTCGAAGAAATTACATCTACGTCGTCAGACAAGAAATACAAGCAAAATAGGCCTTTTAACGGACCTTAGAATACAAATTACATCGTATTTCACAATCAGGTTACATAATAAACCTCGCTGACATCTTGTTTCAAAGTTAAAAGAAAATTGCATTTTCCCAACAATAGAACACGTGATTTCCAAATCATAATCCAAGACATTTTTAATAGAAACTTCATTATTAGAACAACTTTTAGTATTAATAATGACGGATTCAAGAATTTCCGTAAATAATCATCCTTCTTAAAAAGTCATTGAATTTGAAGCTCGTGCATCAGTTTAAAATTTAAAATACATTTATTAAAAATTAAAACTATTTACATTTAAAAAACAACCATTGTACCGGTTTCGGCCCAAGAGGAGCCTTCTTCTGAAACCGGTACAATGGTTGTTTTTTAAATGTAAATAGTTGTTATTTTTAATTAATGTATTTTAAATTTTAAACAGATGCACGAGCTTCTAATTCAATGACTTTTTAAGATATTCAGTGCATGTAAAAAGTATATTACAGTATTACAATCATCCTTCTGTTGGCCAAAAACAATTGGTTTACCCTTCATTATTACATGTCCGGTATCCCTGAGATGCAAAGCAGTTGGTATGTATAATCCCCTGTTTCTAACAGTTCTGGAATGCTCCCTCATACGGATATCCGTTTTACGCATCGTCTCTCCTCTGTAACTACATCCAACACCTCCATTTTGACAATTAATACCATAAATGGTATGGAATTTATCCAAATTATCAATATGTCTCTTATTAAACTTGATTATACGGTTGATTGAGTTGGTTGCTTTCTACGCCAATTTAATATCAAACTTGCCTAGTGTAGGGGCTAACCAATTGGTAATATCATTATCAAACGGAAGAGAAACATACTTAGAATTTCGTTTGTTAACATTCACAATCTTCCTGTGCCGATGAAGAACCACGAAGGACCTTATTAATTATATTATTAACAAAAGTGAGTGGATAATTATTAGCCTTATAAATATAACGGATATTATCAAGCTCTTGAATCAAAAGTATACCTTCAGTACATACACTATCAGCTCTACTGATCGTCCAACGGAGCGAATATAATACTGAATGGAAAGAGTAAGCGAGCAAGGTATTTTTTTTTTTATTATTATTTATTATTATGCCGTGCTGGCGTGGCCGTGCGGTCTAGACGGCAGGTCTGCCGTTGCGGCCAGTGTGTCAGTTCCCGGGTTCGAATCCCGGTCGTGGCATGGATGTTTCTTTATTCTTTCTTCTTCTGTTTCTCCTTCTGTCCGTTCCCGTTTGTTTACCCTGGCAGTTAGGGTTAAAATGCATCTCCTAACCCGCAGTTGAAAGTCAGCGTGGGAGATTAGACTTTCATCCCCCCGAGACAGTGAGCTGTCTGGGGGAGGCCTTCGTCCAGCAGTGGGCTGATAACGGCTGTTAGATAGATAGATAGATTATCATTATATAAAACACTTATAGTTGCTTACTTTTCAATAATAATAGTTGAATTTAGCAAAGTCGCACATTGGCTATAACTAATATAGGATTAAAGTTCACTTTAATAATATAAAGCTTTTTCACTTGTATGCAAATCTTGAATTACAGTTCACTTCGAACACGTTAATTGCTTTTCCCTAGTGTGAAACATTAACGTTCACTTAGTACTCGTGAATGGCTTTTCACTAATGTGACTAGTTAATAGTTTCTTACTTAAATTGACTCACAGTTCTGTTCCATAAACTTTTAATGATTCCTTAATCATTACTACGTAAAACGCTAGCTAAGGTTTCGTTGACTTTAATGCACAAACTAAATATTTTCTCAGTCACCTTAACTTGAGAATTGAATTAGACTCGCTTTGACTAATTCGTTACTTTACTGTTCAACTGTTCACATACAAAGTTATTCGTTTCTCTAATAATTTCTATTATTCATTTACTTCATATTATCTTCCTAGTTAACTTCCTTGTTTTAATTATTTCCTTTGGTTAACGTTCACTTAGTACGTTTCTTCTTTTCCAGTTTCCCAATCCAAAATGTGGAAATAAATAAATTTTCAACACTCACAGTTTTGCGTTCCGTCTGTTTAATATTTGTTTCTCAATTGACCTTATTCCAGTGTTGATTTCCCTGTAGATAACCGTCCTTGTCCTAATCACGGAATCCACACGCAAATTCCTGCAGTTTAATCTTGGTAGGAAGTTGTCTAACTTAAAATTACCGCCTTGCTTGAGTCCTTAAGCAAGTGGCGTTCCGACTTCTCGAATCAGACTGACCACATGTCTCGTCTGACGTCATAGTTAATCCTCCTGCTACTTTCCATTACAATTCAAGGGTGCAGGTTACTAATCGGGCTGACCCATAATTATAATTTTTAATTAAACAACTAAAGACGATTTGTCTTTAAAATAATTTTATTTTATAATTAACAGTCAATATTAATTTTCTTTTGAAGCACCAATAAATTACTTTTAATAAATTAATAATATTTCCGGAGGCGGGATAATTTAACTTATTATTTCACCTTCACTGAATATAAATTATCTTTAAGAAATTTCAAAAGTAATGTTTCTAGAACTTTTATCCCGAGTTACCTTCAGTACACGAAACTGTTTTCTTAATTCTTCGGTCAACTTTCTCTTAATTTTTCTCTTCTTCAACAACGTATTTTCATTTTCTTTCTAAAATGTCGAAGAAAGTTAATCTTATCGCTCTGATTCTGTGTTCATTGATGGTTCTTTTGACTGCACAACATCGTGAACCATTTAACGATCAAACGGAGGATAATGACGCAGAAGAGGATAATGATAATTCCTCAGATGATCAACCCAGATACCGTAATCATAACTAGTCACACTCTTGGCGTCGACATCATTGTCCTAGATATCCACAGAAAGAATCAAATGATTCCAGCCCTAATTCCGATGACTGATAGTTGGAGGATATTCTTAAGTTATAGGTGTTTTTCTTAAATTGTATTTGTTTGAAATAAATAATCAAAGATTTAAAAAAAGTAATAATTGTAATCATAACTCATGATTAGTAAGTAACTTGATTGTGAAAGGGAGTTTGAAATATAAATAATCAATATTAAAAATTCAATTCCTGAAGAAATGAAAACCTTCTTCCCTTAAACTTCTTTTTGAAATCATGAAATGCATCTTCAAGCACTAGTTTCCCTAAGAATCATTCAAATCGGTATGAATCTATAAACAAATCATCAACGAATTCACTGAACATAATTCCGTTATGCTAATTTGGGGTTAATACCTAATTAAAAATAATAATCAACTATTACAGGTGTCCGGTCAGAAGTGTATTAATTTATTAGATAGTTTATTACTAGCTGATCAGGTTAAACTTCAGATTACGGTATCGACGGATGTTGGCCTATTTTTCTGAGTATCGACAAAATGGTCGTGTTGGCACTACTTTTCAAGATGGTCGACAAGATGAATCTCCATGTGAAAATCAATTTAAAAAATATTCAATGAAATATTGAAAAGTATAATGAGCTTTGCAGGTAAATCTATTTAAAAATAGTCTAGAACCAACTTTTACTAGAAAAACTAACCTTCATCTGGCTAACTGCGCTCTTGAGACAACAATAAGCGGACGGGTCGTGATTCTCGTAATAGGTTAACCGCCTAAATCGTAACCCTTTCAGGTGGCAATTGTGATGGATTTAAAAAAAATCGCTAACCTCATGTTTCTTCATCATCCCCATTAATAATGCCATGCACTTGACTAATTGAAAAATATTTTAATACAATAAAATACCGTGACTAGTTTCTTAGCCGTAATTATGCTATATTTTGAAGCTTACAATTACAATGAGACTAAGATTACATTTATAGACGAAGGAAACAAAGTCATTCAATATATGATATATGATTTTGTTATATATTGAATGATTTTTTTTTTCACAATAATTAAATTCGTTTCCTTATTTTGTTTCTCTAACCGCGCGTATTAATTATGAGTGAAAAAAGAAAGTAAAACTTTGTCACTATGGAACAGAAGCTTAATGCGTTAAGGAGATTAGATGTAGGGGAATCTGCAAAACAATCTCTAGATCTTGGTGTCGGAAAAAGCACATTTGTATTGTTTTTAATAAACATTTGAGTACAAAATTATGAAAATGGGGTTAAATGTTTTTAAATCAGGCATTATGTCTTCACAAAAATTGAGCTATTAAGTTATTTTAAGAAAATTCTCGGTAGTCCGGCTTTTCTGTAATCCGGCCTACCTAATTACATTAGGCCGGATTTGACAGGTTTTACTGTATTAGAAAGAGAAACAGTCAGTCTACGGATAAAAACATTACGAATAAAAATGACATTGGGATTTTTAATTTAGAAACCTGAATACATGACTGTTAATTGCAATTATCAAGTGCTTGCAAAAAGGAAATCCTATTAAAAAAAAAGTGTTTTTTTTTATTAAAGAAGGACCAAACACACACAATAAGTAAAATGAATAAATATAAACACTTCATTATAAAAACTTCATAACATGTTTCGAGGATCTTGAAGCCTCCTCCTCCTCCTCAGATGATAAACATAATATAAAGGAAAACACTATGGCTCCGATTCTGAACATAATATTCAAGCCAGAAAAGAATTTCAACAAATCAATACAAAGTAATAATCCAATAGTTTACAGTAATTGTTATAAATTTAATAAAGATGTTGTGTAACATTATTATATGAACTATCAATACCAACAGTAAATGGTCATGTTAAGTTATATTGTCGGGCATTAGTCACCGAAATTTCGGTGTTACAGCATCTCATTGTTTTTATTAACAAAGTCTCCATGAATTTTCTTAGATATGTGTCCTTCTCATTAGCATAAACAATAGGTTCATTGGTAAGTAGCGTATGTCCCGTTTGTTGATGATGCAGAGCTGTTTGGTACTGCTTATTTTTCCTCCTGATTGCCCTTTCGTGTTCCTTTATACGAATTTGTAGCCAGCGTTTCGTTTCAATATATTATATATATAAGCATTTATCACCCCCTTCTGCACATTTTATCCCATAAACCACATCAGTTCTGTCTAAATTACGTACATATTCTTTATTTTGACACAATAATTTACTTAATGTATTTTTAGTTGTATGTGCTAATTTGATATTAATTTGGACTAGTACGGGAGAAAGTTTACTTCTAAGACAATATTCAAATGGAATAGAAACAAACTGACACATGCTTCTGCCTCCATTATCATTATTTTGTGAATTTTGAGATCTTATCTTAAGTAAACTCCTATGAATAATCCTATTAATAAAATCTAATGGGTAGTTGTTACTTTGGAAAATACCTCTAATCAGATTCAATTCCTCGAAGAATAGCTTGCCATTGGAACAGAGTTTGATTGCTCTATTAACAGCTCTTTTTACATTATTGGTTTTATACAGTAACGGTCCAGCTGCCATATAATTTAAAGTGATGTCTGCATTGGAGCTTTTGCATTAGACAAAATTTCTTTTTTGGATATATTAATTATTAGAAATGATTCTTCATTTGATACTACTGTCTACCGCAAAAGCTTCAAAGACTTTGTTAATAAAAACAATGAGATGCTGTAACACCGAAATTTCGGTGACTAATGCCCGACAATATAACTTAACATGACCATTTGCTGTTTGTATTGATAGTTCATATAATAATGTTACACAACATCTTTATGAAATTTGTAACAATTACTGTAAACTATTGGATTATTACTTTGTATTGATTTGTTGAAATTCTTTTCTGGCTTAAATATTATGTTCGGAGCCATAGAGTTTTCCTTTATATTATGTTTATCATCTGAGGAAGAGGAGGAGGGTTAAAGATCCTCGAAACATGTCATGAAGTTTTTATAATGAAGTGTTTATATTTATTTATTTTACTTATTGTGTGTGATTGGTCCTTCTTTAATAAAATTACGCACATCATGACAGATAATTATTTTTTTTTATGTTGATATCTATTTTGATACCAAATAAAACCTTTATAATAAGATAGTCTACCTCTGACATCAAAGATCTAATTAACTTCAACTAATTTTTGAAAGATAATTATTCTAAGATCCAAAACAAAACCTGTCAGCTTAATCAGTAATTCCCATGAAATCCACATCAACCACAAAATTCTTTGACAAGAGACTGTAGTCGAAGTATTGCATCTTAGAAAAATGAGATCGCCTAGTGTTGTGTAAATAAGATTTAAAAGGAGCAATTATCACAAAGGAATACTTACACCAAAGGAATCCTGCTTTTACAACAATTGAAGACCAAGAGCATAAGATAAAGCATCTTGATCCCGAATCGATTGTTAATGCAACAAATGAAGAATCACGCACAGGCGAGAGTCGAGTGATTGTATGGTCTCCGCCATTGCAGAGAAGATGTTCCGATCTCGCCACGATTAAAATGGAAGGCTGCTAGTCCTAAAATGTTTAGAGACCAACGATAGAAATGCCGCATTTTATTCGATAAAGAAATAAGGATTTGTACACCGAATAATTGCGATGAGTTTATTAAAGTCTGAAATAGGATTTTCAGTTTTTCAAAGGCCAAAAGAACTAATTCTACTTTTCGATATTTTCAGGAGTTTTTCACCGTCGCTAGGTAACGCGACACATAAGTAGATTAGGTCTAACGAAGGACGTTCCAAACCCGGAAGAATTTTTATGATGAAAGTAATGTAAGTCTATTTATTTTCCAATTAATACTAGGGAACGATATTTTGCAAGGAACTAAAAGTCTAGTCGTGAAGATATTTAATGGAGTTAAAGATTAATCGAAATGATAAGGAAGATAAAGATTAATCCAAGAACTAAAGACGTTTGATAAAAGATTAGTCAAGTAATTAAAGTCAAAGATTAAAGATTTATCAAGTATTTACAGTCAGTAAGGTTTAAGGAATTATCAAGGTGATAAAGATTATTATTAATAAAGATTTAATCAAGTCGTTAGGAACTGCATTTAATGATAAAAGAATATTCCATTAACAAAGAGTAAAGACTTGTTGATTTAAAGTAAAGATTCGTCAAAGGATTAAGCGAATTACTTTCAAAGACTTTATGCTAAAGTTAAAGATACAGTTTAAGGTTTAAAGTGAACCCTAGTTATTCAACTTAACTTTATGAAGATGTTTTAAAGAAAGTTTAAAGTAAAGAATTGAATTAAAGAGAAAGACTATGTGTAAATGAACTCTTAATAAAACAAATATTAACGCAAGGACTATTTAGTTAATATTTATGTTGTTATCATACAAGTGCTATTAAAGGGATAAGAATCACAGCTAAAGAATATACATGTAAAGGAACTAATTTTCGTTATGTGAATAAATTGTTATTGTTTTGACATCATGCTTAAATGTTTTTATTTGCTCTGCTAACAAAGTTAAATACACAGGGGATTTAAGTAATTTCCTTCGAAGCAGTTTTAGATATTCTGTTTTGAGAAGTTAAGCATTTAGGTTCATTCTATCAGGGTACATCTAGGATTCATTAGAAGAAGAAGCAAGAAAGTCTTATTTTTTATATGCCCAGCAGATCCCGGTAAACAGGTAACGTTCAACCACCCTGATCAAGGACTGAGATTAAGTTCCTAAACACACTAGAGGTTGGATCAAATTATAATAATCCACACCCTCTTATCCACACCTAGGAATATACTAAAACTTCAGTAAGCATAAAGACACATAAAAGTGGCTAATGTTCTTATAGGCATGTATTTGTCCTCATTACTTGGAGAACTTGGCCTTCATTT
>JAFIDM010085248.1:0-10810 GCA_023159025.1 Thereuonema tuberculata
AACCTTTCCCAGTTGGTAAAAAAGTACATGATGAATGATTACAAATTGATGTTATATTCTGATTTTGTAACCTGAAATCCCCATAAAGTACCCTACAGTAAAGTTTGCCTCCCCCCCCCACATTTACACCCCTTAGAATGTGAATATCAAAAATTTGTCGATATGGTACATATGTTTTAGATTTTGACAAAGAACACTCATGAGAAATTTCATATTTCAACTGAAGCAGTTTCAGAGAAGTTCATAGCTTCAAGAAAGTGTGCCTTCCCCCCACTCAGCTTACACCCCTTAGGATGTGAATATTGAAAATTCATTGATATGTACGGCATGTTTTAGATTTTGACAAAAAGAACACTCATGCGAAATTCATGTTTCCAACTGAAGTGGTTTTGGAGAATTGCATACTTTCAAGAAAATCACCCCCCATTTCCACCCTTTAGGACCCCAAAATAGAAAATTCGTCGAATACGTATCTTTTCGATATTGACAAAAAAGATTCATGTGAAATTTCGTGTTTCCAAGTAAAGCGGTTTGAGAGAGATGCATACCCTTCAAAAATTTTTCCCGCCTGTAAATTCATGCCCCTTAGTCCGGATTCAGGTTTTCGTTGTTCTTAAATTAAGAACATTTAATTAAAAAAAAAGTTAAGAAGAATATTATTTATTTCAAAAAAATAAAAGAAAAGAAATTTCATTATCGTAAGTAAAACAGGAAAGTTAAAAAAAGGAAATAAAATAAAACTATGGTTTACATAATACATGATTTTCTTAAATATATCAATCTTAACAGTATTATAAAACCACTTGTAACAGTATTCTAGTTAAGCAGAATATGAAATCTTATTTAGTTCTGAATTGGATTTAAGAAAAAAGCAGCAGTTGTAAATTATTGTATCTGCCAATAGAAGCAATTTACCTTTTAACTATTTGCAAAATTTAAAGTTAAGGCATTTATAGTCCAATAGTTTTAATCAAATCAAATCATACAGAATTTAAAATCGATTGTAATTATTGGATATCAAAAGAAATTCTTTCTTTTACATTAATGAATTGATTTGTGTTGTTTCTAATGCTTTTCTATTGGAATCTTTGTCACTTGGCACAAATTCATGTATAGAGGAAGTTATGAAATACATAAAATACATGTCTTGTCCTCACATACCAAAGTTAGGTTAAGAAAAGGCTATACAGGATCTCAGGAAAAGCTATGGCAACATTAGAAATTGTACAGTGAATACGAATCAAATGGGAAATAATGAAACAACTTCTTATAATCTGGCGAGTTTCTCATGAAATTTCCAAGATTAAGCTTGATCAAAAATTTTGATCAAATATACTCAAAAAAAAAAAAAAAAAAAGGTTGAAGTATTTCTTTAAAATTTAAAATATGTCAAAGTAAAAAGTTATAAACGTATATAAAACCATATTTAAAACAGAATAACTAAAAATGTAATTAAATTAGCTTAAATATCAAGAAAAATTTGTCCATCCCTAAAAATATAACTTAGGAAAGGTTACAGGGTTGCCAAAAGAAAGGAATTATAATTTCCGGTGCCAAACTTAAATGTGGTCTCAATCACAGAACTTATATAAAACAAGGAAAATAATAAGACAGTGCTTTTCCTTCGCATCAATTGGATATTGTAAATTCATGCAAAAAAAGAAAAACAAAACTGCAAATAACCTTGATATGAATTTGTTGCATTCAAATAAATTTTTTTATGAGGCACAAAAATAAAATGAATGTACTAAAAAAAAAAGAAAGGAAAACGTTCAAATGCATTTTTCATGGTTAGAAATATTATACAAAAATATAATTTATTAGTGATGCCATTAATTGTGAAGTAGAGTGAAGCTTTATGTATTTATATTGATACAGCAAATCGTTTTAAGAAATTGGAATTGATTGTCAAGCTATTGATGGCTCAAATACGATTCAGTCATTATCAGTCACTGCTTCTTTTACAAGAACCATCTGTGTCATCAAAATCGTGCTGCTGTTAATTAGTCATTTCAAATCTCTAGGTTTTTTTTCTTATGAACCAAAGAGGACTAAGTGATAGCAAAAGTTTGATATTTTGGTAAATGTGTTTGTTTGAATGAACAATTTCTAATAGTACTGTTAGTATTAATTATTGACAGAGCCATCCATTCTATATTGAAAATCTGTTCAAATGATAGCTTTCTTTTGATTTGAAGCTCTATGACTTCAGATGGACTAGCTCTACGACAACGTACTGCTCCGTGGACCTCAACCTTATAGTCATTTACGTCATCACATTAATCTTTACATTCAGTGTAATATTATAATTGCACTTGATGGAGACATGTTTTGAAATCCTGAAAAATGTCCTGTAATTTTAAATTTTTAAGTTAATACATGCTAATAAAATAGTGATTTTATTAGTAACAAAAGTAATATTTTTGAATCTTCAGCTGCGCTTTTTTTTTTTTAACCTGTGGCAAATAATTTATGTATCTCATTGAAACAAAGAGTACTTAAGAGGGTCTGTGGAGGGTTGTTCTTTTTTTTTATCTTTGTTGGATAATAGAACTTCTTTATTTATTTTTTTTTCAACTCATGGGAACCTCCGTTTTTGGGTGGGTGAAGGTATCTGTAGCTATTCATTATATCCTGAAAGAGATCTATGGATCAGAAAATCCAGATATGTAAGGTGAATCACAGCAACTGCTCACCTGTTTTTCTGGGAGATGACAGGTTACAGATTATTCGTGTAAAAATTTCATGACCAAATAGGACAAAAAGAATTGAATGGGTGACGCCAGAATGAAATGTTGACACTGGAAGTGGGAGTAATCAGGGTCAGCTTCGAAATTTCAAATGAGAATATAGGACATGTGTGTTATCATTGGAGAGGGCTTTGAAAATAAGAAAAAACTTTACTTAAGGTATTTTTCGCGAATCCCCCGTAATTCGGAGCAATTCCAGAAACAGTATCAGGATGACACAAAAACGCATATCATCGGGAAATACAAATGTTGCCAACAATGCAATTGGCATAATGAAAGCAATGGTGTAATATGTGCAACACAGAGGCATCATTGTTGTAGAGATGAAATCAAACATTTATTCAGTTTGTTTTGCTGTAATGTAATTCATACAAAATTACAGTACAACAATAGGTGTTTCATTTGCGACCATGCCGCAGCTGCTACGCCGAGGTGCTCAAAACGTCTATTGCCTTGGTCCAAACGTCATTGGCTTCCCTGTTGTATGACTGACGTTGCTCTGAGAATTTCAGCACTATCGAGAGCCTGACAAGCTGCTGTCCCCAAAGCAGAATATCAAGCGACGGCGCGACAATGTCGCAGAACGAAACTGAGGGCTGCAGAAAGATATCGTATAGAACAGGGGTGGGCAAGACGTCGATCGCGGATTCGGAGATTCCGTTTTTTTTTTTCTTTTTTTGGTTGTCGATTCGGAGATTCTGTTTTTTTTTGGTTGTCGATTTGAAGATTCGTTTTTTGCAGGACATAAACGAAAAAAAAGTTTAATTTTTTTCTGCACCTGCAGAAAGTTTTTCGTCTTAGCATCAATCGTTGCAGAAAGATAAAAAACATTCTGCTTTCGGGGCTGCTGTAATTCTTTGTATCATATCATCATGTGATGTTGGATGGTCTTGATAGATAGTCTCTCATCCCCAGAGAAAAAAGTACAATGGAAACAAATCAGGAGAGCGAGGTGCCATACGATCATTACCGATCTATCACCGATCTAACACCCAGGAACACTTGACAAGCCACTACTGCAAAGTGAACTGGATATCCATCCTGCTGCAACCACAATGTTGTCCGTATGGAGGGTGGTATATCTTCCAGCAGTTGAAATAACATGTTCTCGAGGAAGTACGCATATTTGGCATCATTTAAAGTTCCAACGAAAAAGAAAAAGGTCCTATTGTACAGTCACACCATATGTTAATGCTCCAGACATGCTGTCTATCGCAGTGTGGATTTTCCTGTGACCAGTAGTGGGCATTGTGAATATTAACCTTCTGAACATTGCCTTGTTGGTCTACAGAATGCTGCAATGGAATTTACAGTTTTTCTGGAGGTCCAGATGCAAAAATTCATATGATTCTGATAGTCCTGTTCTGCAAGTTCGTGATGACAATGGAGATGGAACAGATGAAGTTTATGCTCTTGGAGGATTCTCACACCATTTGCTGGGACAATGCTGCGTCACACGAAATCCTCCATGTGGAGTTGTGGGGATTATACCAACACTGCCTGCCATGACATTGGCAGCTCTTTCTTCCATGACAGGCCACCTGCAGTGATAACCCTTGTTGTGTGTGAGCTACACCATACCGGTTGGAAAAGAGAAGAATAAGCAACTTATGAAGTTTTTATAATCCATCAGAGAACATTTTGTTTAGTGGCAAATGAAAGCTGGAAAATTTATACTTTCGGATGATATTTAACCTTCTCGATAAAATTAATATATTTATTTATAAATTAACAATATGTCATAATTTACAATAATTAAAATTTTAATTTTCAATATAAAATTTAAAACTCATGAATAAACAATAAAATTCTTGCTCAATTTTTCAATAAGTAAAACATTTAATACACAAAACAAAATTATAATCATTACCAGTAACAATACTATTTGTCAAATTATAAAAATCTTTTTTTTTTCTTTACTTCCGATATTATTCTTAATCTATTCATAAGCTATGCCACTAACTTTTAAAACTTTACTTTTATTCATACATGACATTTTACGTTTATCACACATGATTCTAACATTAACCGTTCCTTCTCTTCTTCTACGTGGAAGAAAATTTCAACTGTACGTCCGTACACTGTTAGGGTCTACAGTGGTCTGTCCAATCTGACACATTTTTTCTATTATTTTTAAAAGCACTTATATATATTCCAGTACTCTCTCTTTAAGGGTTCTGCCTGTACTTCCGTAATAATTTTCATTGCAGTTCCTACACTTTATTTGTAGACCACTCCCATAGTATTTTGACGAGCATTAACTTACAATAACATTTCTAGAGAATCTTACTGAAGTCGTATGATTTATTAAAGAAATTCCAAGTTTGTGTGATTTCAACAAAATTTGAGCAAGAATTTTATTGTTTATTCACGAGTTTTAAATTATATATTAAAAATTTAAATTTTAATTATTGTAAGTTATGACTTATTGTTAATTTGTAAATAAAAACGAATATTAACGAATTCTTGTAGAGGAAGAGGAAAAAGAATTTTCCTGTCCTCCTTATGATCTTGAAGAAGTTCTCTTCAAAAGACAAATGAAATATCGATAATAAAGAAAATATTAAAGAAGAATATATGTTTTTTAAGTTTTTGGAAGAAATAATATATGAATTGAGGAAATATTTATTTATTTATTGTTATTATTTTTTTCCCCACTTATTAGTTCTTTCTCCTGTTTTTATTACACCCCAAAGCCTAAAGGCTGATTTTTTCTGAACTTATATTTTTTTTTTTTCTTTTAGATTATGTTTACCTACAATACGATGTTTGTATTAGCATATTACATTAATTTGTCACAGCTTCAAATCCCGGAATTTTTCCTGTAGATGCTTAGGATGATACGCTAACTATACCATACAGCTGTTTTTATGTTATTTTTAACTCTGAAGATCATAAGAGAATTTTTTAAAACTCAAAAAGCGCGCTTTGAATTTGCATCCTGATTATTTTAGCAAAACTTCGTTCTGTTCATAATCTACCATTTTCTTAAATTTTAATAATAAATATATCTTCAAATAAATCTTCTCGAACAAATATCAATATTTCGCTCCACTCATCGTTTTATTAGTAAGGAAGAGAATTCCTCTCCTTCCTCATAACTAAAAAGAATTCGTTAAAATAATAATTTCTTGAGTTCGGCAAGATTTATTTATAAAATGGGAATCTCATGTCAACTTCCTGCAAAATTCAAAATTTTACAAAATACCACCATCTTTATCTTTATCTCTAACTTTATGTGCATAATTTTCCTGTAACTTATTTCTGCAATTAATTGCTCTATGTCCTATTTTACCAAGTAACACCAAGTGATCGCTGATTCTTTTCCATCTTGAGCGTAAGTCGGCACTTTATTTAAAAGAGTTCTTTTGGTTTACTGAACCCCTTTAATCTGCTTTCACTCGCCGTATTTGTTGCTTCTTCTTCCTCTCAAGAATAATCTTGTTTTCTTCTTTTTCACTGCATCGCATCTAACACTAGTTCGTGATATTGTCTTTTACTTCACATTCAATGCATTCTTTAATTGTTCACAATAATGCATTGCTATTTTTCTATAATAATAAATATCATTACTAAACATTTTATTCTTCTGCTATTCTCTGCTTGTTACGATGCACACTAAAAACTATACCTAACTTTTTGAATGTGAATTGAATTGTAATGTTGCAGAATTGCGCTTTTCTCGTAAAACACAGGTTGTACGTTTTTTACAAATATAATTCATAACAAAATTTTCAGAGCTGTAGAAGGGGAGCAGTTTTCAGTCTTATTCCTAAAGAAAAATAAATAACTATTGTTTAGGAATGATAACCAAGGAAGGCAGAAAAGAAACTAAAAAGATTTCGCATCCCGAACTGTCACCGGCGGATCACTAGGACGGCCGGTTCGTCCTCTTTAGGACTCATCAGCAAGGCAAACTCCACCGATGAGAGGCAAAAAATCAGATGCATAACCGATGATTAGCAAACAAATCCGTATTATATGAAATATATAAACAGCATAATATATTAATGATGTATTTTTCATATTTGACTTTTCTCAAAGCCAAAACGTTTCAACAAATTAGTATTTACAAAAACGCCACAGCTAGTATGACATAAAAATCTAATGAATTAATGTATATTAATTCATAAATGATGCATTTCTGATCTTATGTTTATTAGCCCTTTTTAGCGACCCTTTGGGAGCTATTGTGATAGCGACCAAATCGGTAGCTATTGCATTTGTCCTGTCTGTCCGTCAGTGCCTGTTCACCCCTAACAACTCCCGAACGGAAGGTCAGATCGACAAACGGATTTCACCATCGTATTCAGAGGCCTAACACTGTAGAAATTGGGTATTTTCAGGGGCCAACGCCTCCTCATGTTCGAGATATTTGGCATTGTTTTCATTGGATTTCCGCTATTAGTTTAAATGTTAGAAATGCAACCATTTCATTTCAGTTGTCAACTGTAGCTTGATGGTTAAGGTTTCGGACTCATATATTGAAGGCTGTCGGTGTCAATCCATATATATATATATATTCTCTTAATCTTAAAAACAGATTAATGTAGGCATGGGGTTTGTTTTTTTTTGTTTTGTTTTTCTTATTTTCCTAACTTTTTTTTTAATTTTTCTTTACGTTATTATACTTTCTTTTTTTATTATTTTTAAATTTTTTTTATTATTTTATTACTATGCCCTTAAATTTATACTTTAGCAAGAAATCATATTCACTTTTAATGATTTTTCTTTGTCATTTATGTATGTCATACCTTTAAAAAGAAAAACACCTTTTTTTTCATTCTCCAATACATTTTAAAGTATGCTATAAAAAACATTATTAATGAAACACATTTTCTTTTCTTCTTCATTTGCAATATTTCGCAGGCAACGGCTTTGTCCTGCTTCATCAGGCTTCTAAATACATCGAATAGTTCTTACAAACATAAAAATAGTGTTCATAAACATATAAGCACTCATGGTAAAGAATCAACCTATACACATTTTGTTCAATACAATGAATAAACATACAGATATTTTGTTTAATATAATACTGAGCACGCTGTGTTAAAAGATTAAGTTACATACAATAATGAGTATAGAACTTAGTTACATACATTTGTTTAAATCAGCTGCCTGTAGTTAACCAATATGGTAATTATTGAAATATTTCAATGTTTTTACAGCTTTTTTTCAATTTTTCTAAAATCATTGGGCTTATTATATATTATATCTATTTATGTTATAAAAAGTTAGACCAAATCTAAGCTGCCTTTGGTAATTGCATTTTATATATAGATTAAACTAAAAAATTATTTATTCTTGGAAGAGTGGTAGTTTAAGCTATTAAACAGAATATATCTGTTGATTTTGTTATATGGGGGTGATTCAAAATTCCCTACAAACTTTAAAGGTAGGTCAGGAATACAAAAACAAATCATATTCATAGTAGATCGTGTGTCCGCAAACGCCATCCGAATGAGCTAGAGGGCGCTATTTGGCAGCACATTAGTTGGACAGTGTGAGTCATCATCATTTAAGACGTTGACTTTGTACGAGTAGGATGAATCGCTTCACTAATACTGAGAGGGCAGATATGCACCTAGCCTATGGGGCAGCGAACAGAAACTGACGAACAGCTGTACGATTGTATCGTGAACGGTTCTTCAACAGACGTGTGTCCAGTTATCTAATGTTTGCACCAGAGATTGTGTGAAATTGGAGCATTCGACGGAAATAGGCATGATTGTGGTCCTGTAAGTGTATATCTTACTGTTATATGGTAACATACGGCTAATAAACATTGTTGTCTACCTTAATTGTTGTCTTTGTTGTGAACCTTAGTGTATCTTCTAGCACATTTGGGTGGTATTTGGGGACATACGTTCCACTATGAGTACGGTTTGTTTTTGTATTCCTGACCTACCTTTAAATACAGGGAATTTTGAATCACTCTGTATATTGCACTTATAGTTACAGCTCCACGGACCACGTCATATATATTTGACCGTACGAAAATATAAAACTACTTATATGCTAGAAAGTTAAAACTAAATGTTATTTCAAATGAGATTCCATTGTTTGTTCGAAATTACACCAAAGATGGAAAGACAAGATATCACAAATCGCCTTCTTGACAATACAGAAACTGCTATTACCGTATTATTTTATTTTATTTTTTTCTGAAAAAAAAAAAAAACAAAAAAAAACTGATGGTTTAATAAAGAGGATAATTATTAAACTTCAAAAATTTTATTTGGAGAGAAAAATAATCTTTACCTACTGACTTTTTCTGCACAAAATGCGATAAAAATAAAATTTAAGATTTCCGGGATTTCTTTTTTTTTTTCTTTATTACTGTTTGATGCTTAAAAATAATATACTGAAAAAGGAAAAAAAAAATTGACAATTAATAAAGATATATTTAATAGATTTATGCAAAAAAAATAACGATGAGTTCATTAGTGCAACAGAAAACCTGTAGCGACAGCACTGACCCAAATCAATTCTAATGTAATAAATTAAAATAAAATGATCATCGGAAGCGCAGTTATGTCTCAAAAGAAAAAATGAACAATAAAGTACTCACTAATGGAAAAAATTCAAACTGCGCATTTAAATTATTAATAAACAACAATGGGTGAGATTAAATTGTTAAACAAGTGACATCCTGGAACAGCTGTTTCACGTTCTTTAGCGATCATCAGCCAGGAGCAATCACCAATAAAACAACAAGGTCTAAGTACTGTGGCTAATAGGAATAATCGTCGGAAGCGCAGTGATGCCTCAAAAGAAAAATGAACATTAAAAAACTGACTAATGAAAAATTAGTAAGAAAATTCATGTACCAGCTGTTCGCCGGACTCAATCAATTATTTTTAAAGCAAAAAATTCAAACTACGCCCTTTAATTATTAAAAAACAATAATGTATGAGACCAAATTGTTGTTTAAAAAAAATGCCTGATATGCTCAATTAATGTCCAATACATGTACGTTTTCACCAAAATAAAGTCTTATATTTACAATTTTTTATGTATGAATATCACGGGACGTTCACGGAGTTGATTCAACACAGAAATAATAGTTCTGAAAAATAAAAGTTTATTATTTTTATTGTTACATGTTTTACATTCAAAACTTGAACAAAAACAATGCTAATGTTTAATGAAAATCTTAAATGATTACATAATTTATGAATTTTATATATAATTTATATATAATTATTATTTTGGTGCCGCGCTGGTGTGGTCAAGCGGTCTCAGGCGTCAGTCTGTCGTGAGATCAATGTGCCAGCGCCCGGGTTCAAATCCCGGTAGCGAGCATGGATGTTTCAAAAATTTCCTTTCCTGTGTTGTAGCCTCTTCTTCACTTTCTCTTCGGTCTGACGTCATTCCTTAATGGCGTCCTGGGGAAGGCCACGGGAAACCACCCCAGTATCTTTCCCTTGTAATTCTAGGGAGTCTGCTAGGGGTTCGCCGTCTTGGGAACACTAGCGCTCCCTGGAGCACGGATGCTTCGGCAACGAAGCTCGCACTTCGGTGCGAACCGACCAAACACACAATTATTTTGGTATAAAAAAAAAAGATTTTCTTTGCTCAATGTTTTTTTTTTCTTCTGAGAAAATGCAATTGAAGTTTATTAAAGTTAACAGGTATTGTTTCATTAATAACTATTAATGCTGCTATTAATAGTTAAATGATTAAAAAATAAGAAATTAATTATTTTTCATTAAACAATCTTTTTTTTTATACCAAAATAACAATTACATGACAAAATAATAATTAACTTGAATTTTTAACTTGATATACTACGATGCGAAATGAGAATTTTTCATTAAAAACCAGATCTCTAATAATTATCAACTTTTCTTAAGAGTCTTTCTCTTCCATACAGTTTAAAAGGAGGACCACTGATTTCGGTTTATGTCGGGGGGAGTGAGTAATGAGATACTGTAATTTGGATTGATTCATCCCTTTCCCAAAAGATTAACCCATGGTTGCCACTGTGATTTTAACTAATTATGATCATTATTTTTACAAATTAAATTTATTGATAATTATAATCATAGTTCTAGACA
>JAFIDM010085252.1:0-10806 GCA_023159025.1 Thereuonema tuberculata
CTCGTAAACAATTTATGAATATCGTTGTATATTAATGAGTGTTAGCCTTGTTGTAATGAGAGCTAAGGGGCTGGTGTAGGCGTTTCTCTGCTAAAAGACGATTTAGTGGTTGTTGAACAGACGAGTTGGCAAAGAAGCTACAAATCCCGCTTTTCCATCGACCCATTCCAGAGCGATGTTGTTCGCCAAGGGATCTTTGAATGGCATCGTTCGAATTACGAATGGATTCACTAAGTTCGATTTTTCGTAGATACACGCCTTGCAAAGGATTGATATTCTTCCGCAGGGGATTTGCCAGAAGGTGCAAAAGGAATCTATCTTGTTTACAGTTAAAAGTGAAGCTTTAGAAGCAATAAGAAAAGCATCAATATTCATTACCACAACTTCATAGTGGATGCAAAACTCCTTTCAATTCATTTGAAATTAATAAAACTTATTTCATTTTAAATTCGTAGAAGAATACTTATATAAGCGACTGATGAATCTTGAATGATGTAGATTTGAAATATTCTCTTCCTGTATGTATTTTTTACAAATATAAAAGCTCATGCTTGTTAAAATTGTAACACCAAATTAAAGGAACCATCAGAATGGAAGGAAATTTATTGTACACATTACTAATAGTGATACAAACAAACAAATGAAAATCCTCCTTCACGCAAGCCGAACATTCAGCCTCGGTCAAACTCCGTCGCTTGCTTATATTGCGCCCTTTGATGTCGACGAGGCACACTGATTCCACGTGTACAGCTCACTGACAATGAAAAAGTAATTGTCTGGATCCACAACAGTCCTCTTATACGCGACAGTTAAGAGGGTGCTGCTGAATCTAGGCACGCGTAATCCTTCCCAAATTTTCATCATTTGCATATCATATCTGCTTTAAATTTCCTGTAAGTTTCATTTCATTTGCATGTTTCCTTCATGGTGTTGCATTATTCACAAATATAAATGTATATATAAATCAACTTTAATTCAATACTCTTTAATCCAAACTAGACAAATCAATAAACTCCAAAACACCTACACTGTAGACACTGTTGATACCAATATTTCGTTTTAATTTCTTAAAACTTCTTCAAGGTTTTGTTTGATGAACAAAAAATAAAATGAAAAATAAAAAATGAAAGAGAAATTCTTCTCTCATTAAAACAATATAAAAGTACAACAACTAAAAAATATGAATAAACAAAGCAAGTGAATAAACAGTGTCTACAGTGAAGGTGTTTTGGAGTTTATTTATGTGTCTAGTTTGGATTAAGAAGACAACGTATTTTTGATGTACGTATTTTCAATACTCTTTAGTTTTGAAATAAAACTTTTAACAGTTAAAGCATCATCCTCGTGTCATCAATGACATCTCAGTAAGTAGAGGTTCCAGTTGTTAGGGTCTAAATGGAGAGAATATTTTCTCACATTTGTTTATTTGTTTATATTGTCATGAACTATATAAACTAAGAGTTTTCATTTACTTAGAATTATTTCTGCAGAATACAAGACACTAACGATTTTTTGCGTTATTTCCTGAAAGTAACTCTCATTAATTTTGTTAATGCGGTAATTAGTACATGGATTAATATTCATCGTTGGTTACCAATAAAAAAATATTTTTTCGCTTCTAATGTTTTTATGGGGGGATTTTTGTTATCTTTAAAATTCAAACTTATCGACAAGATCCACTTTAGAAAATTCTCTAATACAAAAGCTAAGTCCTGTTATGCTCATAAATATAAGAAGAAGATCTACGAATCGGTTGAAGAGTTATTAAAAGGACGCACACTGACTGACTTACGAGACTTACTTGCCCAGGAAAGTAAAAGATAAAATACGAGTGTTACGTGTCAATTCCCCCTCCCACGCTTCCTCGGGCGTGTTACTTGCACTAGAGTAGATCTCGCTTTTGTTAAGATATTAGAGACTCTACCCATGTGAGTGCTTTTGATCAATATTTTCTACGGAAAAAGCCTTGAGGCAAATACTTCTCAGATGATAACGATGAAGGAAGCATTTCACCAAGAACAGAATTTGACAAGTAACTATGCAATGACAAAAAAAAAATTAAAAAAATATTCTTGTAAATCTCATGAGTAATGTATGTACTTGTTAATTTACAGTCAGCATAAAATACTCTTAAGTTCGTAACAATCAATTAGTTGAATCGTAATTCAACCAAACAATATTCCTGAGAAATTCACTGAGCGTTATATCTTGATAATATGGATGACCGAAGTGACCCAAATGCGATGTTCCCCTACACCAACGAATCATTGATTATCAAAATTAGATAAATCAAGAAAAATATATAGTAGTACATTGTTAATTTTTTTTCTTTCAAATCTTGAATTCATTATCATAACATTGTAAATAAAAAGATAAACTATATTCAAATTTATATTATTTCATGTGAAGTTTAGTTCACTGAAGAAAAGCTTTTGATGACGTGATTTCCTTATGGATTAATGTTTCCAGAACGTACAGCGCCATCTATTGCAATATTCGTAACTGAATCTTATAAACATTCTTATATTAACATTCTGGTTTTGGTATTTTCTACAGTTGCGAATACATAATAATACATTCTTCGTATTATTATTTTAATAATTTTGCATTTTTTAAGATTATTTTATTGAGTTATAACTATTTTATTAATTATCACTTTTTTTTATCTTAAAAATAAATTTGAGTTCAATGAGTTTCTACTTTATTTCACTTATTACAATTTGAAGTAAATTGGTTTTTCTTTCGAATATTTATTTGTCCTGAAAAGGGCATTTTTTTATTTTTGTCATGAGGAATTCCCTGACAGTCAACCATTCAATCAATTCGGTTTCTCTGTTGTTGATGGTTGGAGCTGTTTCAACTTCAACTATGATAATGATACAATGGACAATGATACTGAGCATTGTCCATTATAATAATAGAATTGGCGGGAATATTTGGAAGCAGTTGTTTTTTGAATCCTTTCTTTAAAATACTCACCATTCATCTGTGATGATAATTTGCTGAGTTCGTTACTCATTTATTATATGTATTTCATCATTATGACTCTTGAAATATTGCAAAATGTTTCAAATTACATTCCTGGATTGACTGGTTTCCCTCATTTACTGACATTAACTTGATTTTTAAAGAACCCAGTTATTTGAATTTCCAGGAGAAAGTGAATAATCGGAAATTGCCAAATAAGGAAGTTTTCCTTAAATGGACTCAACTATACAAGCTACGTAGAGAATTAAATATTTAAAATAGTTGGATTCAGAAACAAAACAAAAATATCTGACTTAATTATGTTTTTTTTTTTTCAGAAAGTCCAAAATCTTTATTGTTTTATTCACAGATTTTTATAATTAAAAAAACAAAATAAAACAAAAACAAAAAACTTTCCAAAAACTTTACAGATAATCCTTAACTTATCATGGTTGTACGTCGATTTGATTGTAAGTGAAAATTGTGTATAAGTCATAGTTCACAGTACAGGACTAAATAGTATATATAAATTTTATAAATAATATGCATCGTATAAAAATACTGTAAATATGTAACTGTTATTGAAAATACTAGTGAACAGTACCTGTACAATATTTAAATAACCATAATATAACAATAATAATGATTAAAAAAAACCACAGTTTTATTAAGTTCCATAAAATAATTTTTACAACTGTCGTGCCTGCGAATAGACCTTGGACAAATGATGGCAAGTCGAGCTATTTTTAAGAATTAAAAAGAAAGATAAAAAATATCAAGGTTTTAAGAAAAGTAGACTTCAAGTTCTTTGAGACACTCATTGTTTTGTCAACATTTGAATATTATCTTAATACATGTTTTTAATTAAACACTGTAAGAGATAAACTAAAGAACATTAGAAAAGGAATTGTAAATGTCTACAAACAAACTATAACCTAAAGATTAAAAGAAAAGAAGAAGAGGATCTTGTTTTATTGATTGCGAACAGATGTTCTTTTATTTGTAATTAATATTCATGAGAAACTCCTGATATCCATGTTCATGTTTTGAATAATTGTTGTTACTTTTACAGGCCCAAATAAATAAAATAGGCTTAATAACAACAAATGCAGGAAATAGATTGTATCAATGGACTAATATTAGTAATGAAAGTGACAACAGAATTTGATTGCTCTAATTTCAAAACAGCCAATTGGAAAAATAGGCTGTTGATTTATAGAAACTAAAGATAGTTTTTGAAATTAGAAACCCATCAAGTGGCTCCCTCTTGAGACGATCGTTTTCATTAAAAATGCGTTGAAGTCATTGAGAGACATTGAAAGGCTGGTTTTAATTGATTTAAACAAGTATTTAATTTTGGGGGGGTATTTTTTAATACAGAATTTACACAGAGTGAAATCGACAGAATCTTCGTGCGTTATGTATTGAAATAATGTTTTTTTTTTTTTTTTGGGTGTTCAAAATACTAAGACAGAAAAAGGCCAGACACACAAAAATTTATGAAAATTCATATAAATTAATAATTACAGACGTTTCGATTTGCTACATATTACAAATCTTTTCAATGTGACCATTAACATTCACAAGAAAAACACAAATAAACAATTCGGAAAAAGTAATAATACAGCATCCTCTGAGCAAATGAGCAAAAACTTTTAGCTGCAACTGAAGGCAATAAAACATGAAATTACAAATGAAAATCATGCCACTGTGAAGTAATGATTATAAATTCCTCAAATTTATATCAAGAGTCAATAGGTAAGGTCCTGCGATTTAATGGGGAATTTATATTCGTACATATGTTTTATGGAAGTTTAGTCATTATAGCATTTATCATTAGTGAGGATAAATACAGATTCAGTGCATTTACGTAAGTGAACATTGCTCGCTCGTGCCATAATGGAAGATCATTGGAAATCCAATGAATAGCCGGTTTCGAGCGTTTGGGTAACAGTTCTGTAAGTCCTTTCTATTCAAAGCTCTTCGGTGGTCAGCTACACGATCCCTTAGCTTCCAGTCCGTCTCTCCAATATAAATGCAATCCTTATCGAGACACTGGATGGAATATACAACCACTTCTTCAAGAAAGGGATCCACAATCTTCAGACTTCTCTTAGTGAGGGTTGGAGTGGAGTGTTTACTTGAGGCACTTTTACTTTTACGTTTTTGTGTGTGTGTCTGGCCTTTTTCTATCTTGGTTAATCCACGTCAACCGCACGTAAATTATTCAATGTTTAAAATACTTTATTTTTTTTTCATGATTTAAAGATCTGAAAAGATGCCAATTCCAATGCATGATTCTTCCAATATAGAAATCCTGTAGGCAGATTGATTAGAGAAATAAAAGTTAGAGGATTTGCTAGAAATTTCACCACAAATTTGAATTTTAATATTTCCTTTTGATTCTGTGTGAGACAAAAAGTACAATTTTCTTAAATACTAAAATACTACTTAAATACTATCTATATATATAAAAATGAATGTATCTTTCTTTCTTTCTTTCTTTCTTTCTTTGGTCCTTTATACACTCCTAGGCCGTTTGACTTATCTGGACCAAACATTGCAGAATTATTCTTTAGGATCCTGCGGAAAAGATAGGCTACCTTAGAACCCGCACCCCTCCCCCAAGGGGTTGAATAGGGATAAAAGCCCTCAAAAACCCAATATCCACCTGATGGTGAAAATGAGAACTACACAAATATTGTATAAAGTAAAAAATTCGCTCTGCTATGGAGGGCAGGGACACCACACTTGGGAGGAAGCCAACACAAAAGTTGAAGTGTCCCACCCCCGACCGACACCGTGACCTTATATTTAGGGCCCCTTCCCGGGCCCCCCCAAGTCAATTGCAAATAAGGAAAAATTCGCTTTCCTATGGGGGGTAGGAACACCACACTGACGGCGACACAAGGGCCTTAGTGTCCCACACCCAACCGACACCGCGGCCTTATATTTAGGGCCCCTTCTCGGGCCCCCCCCCCCAAGTCAATCGCAAAAAAGGGAAAAATTCGTTCTTCTGTGGGGGGCAGGGACATCACATTTGGGTGGGAGGAAGGAAACACAAAGGCTGAAGTGTCCCAACCCTGACCGACACCGGGACCTTATATTTAGGGCCCCTTCTCGGGCCCTCCAAGTCAATTGCAAATAAGAAAAAATATGCTTTCCTATGGGCAGCAGGAACACCACACTTGGGTGGGGGGATGCGACACAAGGGCCTAAGTGTCCAATCCCGATCGACACCGGGACCTTATATTTACTGCCTCTTCTCCGAGCCCTTTCTTTCTTTGAGTGGCATTGCAACTCATGCCGGGCACAGCTAGTACATTAATAAAAATAATAATTTTGCCCCTTCCGAAATACATTCTGTAGATGCTGATATTGGTCGCGAATCATTGGGACCTACATCGTCTATGACGAGAAGTGGCTACTTGGTCTATAGAAGAAAAAGTGAATATTTGGATCTAATAACTTATTGTGAAATGCATGTTTGAATATTTAATCGTTAGTGATATTAGACAGCAACCATAGTTCTGCTGTAATGGAAGTTTTTATGTGTTGTGGTTGACTGAGTGGTAAAGGTGTAGAAACCAGTAAGGAAACAAGAAAGTGAGTATATCTGTGAAATGATGATTTCCAGTGATTCAAAGAATAGAGAAGCGGAAATTATCCTTTTGGGTTGTGATTCTATTCCCCGTGAATGTTACCAAGTCATTAAACAAATGGGATTATTGTTCTTAGTGTGTTCTGGCAATTAATGATGAAATTGCGAGGACAAAAACCTTCACTGAGAATGTTTTAGAAGTCTAGATGTGTTAAGAGTGTTATCGACCAACCAATAAACTCTATTTTGTGCAAAGTTCAACTTAATGATATCGTAGTGTTAATCAGCAATGACTATACCAATGGGGTGTTTCTAATCACAGAAAATTTAAAGAATTCCTTTTAGAAGACATCAGGTGAAATTCTGAAACTTGTTTTCATGAACGTATTCGAATGTTTATGGTTTCCTGATTGAGGACTATCTTGAAATGTGATTGTGTAATTTATTGTAATCTGTTGTAATTATAACGGTTAGTAAATATTTCCTCAACATGCTATGTTTCCATTTTCAAATACATCTTACTCTGTAAATATAACTAGTGACGATCTTCTCGTCCATAATTGCAATACAATGGGTCAACATTTAATCTTTATATATATAAATTGATAGTCATTCTTCATCATCCTTAAATATTTAATTATAAGATGCTCCTGAGTATGAACTGTTTACTTCCAAGATATATTTCGGGTAGATTTCGAATTATTTTTAATTTATTTAAATGAGCTTCGTCTTATTATTGCAAATATTTTAATCAACTGAAGGATTTAATTTAGAAGAAAAAATGCATATTTGGTTCTAATAACTTATTGTGAAATGTATGTTGAAATATTTAATCGTTAGTGATATCAGGAAGCAACAATAGTTCTGCTGTAATGGAATAAATAAATCTAAGTAGATCCCTACTTAGATGGCTCTGGAGCGAGTTCTAATGTTCTTCATAAAGAGAAATTTGGAGAAAAGTACTTCAAAGAATCTGCTCGTCATTTAATGAAAAAAATAAAAAAAATCAAAATTTTTCACTAGATTGCGCTGTTGCAATAACTTATGTTATTTGCATGTTTACTAGTCAGCTCTATTAAAAGCAAGGCAATATCTTCAAAATCATTGGTCTATATTTTTTTGAAGAGGTATTACTGAATGGGCCCACAATGTTCCGGCACTGGATACCGGTATTATGAAATGTTGCCAAATTTAGCAAAACTAGAGCTGCAACAAGCTGAAACAAGAGCAATAATCATGCAAGATGGTGCGCCACCTCACATCTATCGTTGCGTCTTAAGGTTACTAAGACAGTACATTACAGATAAACGGATCACCACCCGTTGTTTCCAGATATCTTGGTCACCCCGTTTCCGAAGTTCTG
Organism: Thereuonema tuberculata; assembly: GCA_023159025.1. Classification (NCBI taxonomy): domain Eukaryota; kingdom Metazoa; phylum Arthropoda; class Chilopoda; order Scutigeromorpha; family Scutigeridae; genus Thereuonema; species Thereuonema tuberculata. The sequence goes on from JAFIDM010085252.1 coordinate 7,932, forward strand.
GTGTATCGTACTTTTTTAAGAACCAGATGAATCTGGATGGATGTCAAACTCTGTGAGATCTGAAGAACTGCATTAGAGGACATGTGCTAGCTATTATAGTTATCCAGCAAAAATCTGTAATAACAGTTTAATATTACAGTTTACAATTTGGCACGTTCAATAAACAATCTTTCCAGTTCTAACCCCATAAAATTTAAATTCTTATTAGTGACAAGAATATCTAAATATAAGATTTACAATTTGCATATTATAAATAATTCATGTAATTATTTAACACTCAATAATCAAGTTTTTTAAATTCTACTGTTTCATAAGAATTTAGATATTTATTTATTAAACCAATATCTAAAAATTTATTAACCTTTATTAATTTCAACACAATCACAACTATTTAAATTATTTGTCCTTGAATTTCTTATTAACGAACTTTCAATCAATTTTATCGTTTCATTTTCTTTTTTTATTTCTAATATTTTTACTTTTGTGTTAAGCCTATGTTCAAATTTAAAGCCTGTATTTCAGATACATCAACTTTCTTTCTCTTAATACATTTACGTCTACTAGATAAAATATAATTCTCAATTCGAGAGATGAATTATTCTTTTCATAAAAAAAAAAAAAAAAAAAAAAAAAAACTAACGAACAAACATTGCTCGAAAACTACTTAAATATGAGACCACAAAACCCTGAATTCCGCTAAAATGGGGACGCAGATATTTTGTAGGATTCCTGTATTAGTTTATTCTAAGAAATTAATAAAAATAGTAGATGTAATAAAAAAAAAGAGTTAGTATGTCGTGTATACAATTACTGTAAGTTCTTTTTCTATTACTGTCTTAATGAAAAAAATTAATATTAAGTTTCCAATTACTAATTAATTGTAAACTGACAAAGTTTCCTTCAGTCGACGTCTACTTGAAATGTGGGTTTTCTTTTTCATCCCATTCTTTCGTGTTATGGAAATCGTGGATTTCAATAAATGAGATTGAATTGACGTAAATAAGAATCATTCAAAATATCCCAAGGTAAGGTTTGCAATCATTCTCTTTTTCCTTTTGTGTTTTGCAAAAGCAGTTAGAATATTTGCCACAATCGTTTGTCCTTTGTGGGAGGAGAAAGGGAGAGATTTCTCTGATTTCTTTGGCATTTCTATTCCAGGGCTCGAATTCCTTTCTGAAAAGGTTGTATGATTTTTGTGACGAATAATCCTCCCACAACAGGGATTAGTTCCTGTCAACCGAAAGTAATGACACTGCAGAGACGAGAATTTCCATTGGGAAAATATTTAGTCAGGTTTCCTCAAATACCAAAACAAGATAAGAACGGAAAATTCAATAGACAGTCGGATATTCCAGTACTCATTACACAAGTCGAACTTTTGGCGGACAGCGATTTCAAATCGAAAATAAGTGAATTTGCATTTAAGAAACAAGGGTTGACTCTGAAGAGTGAGATTCCAAAAAGGATATTCCGATGGTTTAGTAGCGAAGATACATTCTGTAAAAAAAAAATCCTAGCATCAAGAAGAAAGCATCCAATTTGAGTGAAACTTTATAAGTGCCGTTTGGATAAAGAGAAGTGGAATTGATTTAAGTTTCTTTGTGAAAAAAACAAAACAATTTTTATCGAAGAATAGCAGCATCGTTTTACATAATAAATACAGTGTTGACCCGCCTCTGACAGCATTATTACTGACATGCTGAGTGGCATGAAGTTTTGTGGCAGATGACGCCAAGCTTCTTACAACTGCTGCTCCAAATGTTCGATGATGATGCAGTTGAATGTTACAGATATGCTTGGTGGAGGACAAGCCTGGAGATCTGGCTGACCAAGAGATCAATTGAATTGCTTGGAGGCACTGCTGGAAAACCTACACCTTCTTTTGGAAAATTACTCTTGCGAGTCATGACATGAAGGATAATTGATGCAGGATTAAACCATTGCGTTCATGATAACGTTTCTTGACAACTAAACTTTAATGCATATATGTTGAGAAGATAGTTGCATAAGAGTTTTATTCAAGTTGGACGCTTCCTTCACGGTGTTTCGATTTCTTTGTCACTTAGTATATTATTATTGAGCTTAGTTGTCTATCCCGTAGTGGGACTGAGCGTTGGAGGAGACTTATTTCGATTTAAACGGAAGGGATTTATTTCGAGGGAAGATCAAAAAAATCGCACTCCAATTTAAAATATGAATAAAAATAAGCATCGTTCTAAAGTTTAAAGATCTTGCTGATGATGGGGAATTTGTTCCTTGAAACCGTTCAATAATAATGTATTGTATGAATTTTTAATTTTTATTCATTTTTAATTGTTTTATATTAAATTATTTAATAACTTAGATATGTTTCTAATATGAATAAGAAATTTTTTGCCAAAAATGACTTTATTTATAGATGTATTAATGTCATATTATATATTTATAAATATAATTAAATAATTATTGTAAATAGAAAAACTTCAATTTCAAAATGGTATTTTTATAATCTGTAAATATCAATTATTAAATCAATTGTGAATATATTAATAATTTTTAATTGTACATAGTTTATAATTAGTCGTATGATTATATATAGATATTATTTAATTCACAATTGTTAATAATAAATGAAATATTAATTTGTAAATATTTATCAAAACGAATGATTATATTTTTGGTAAAATTAATGTAAAAAGATTTTCGGCAAGAAATTTTATAAATAATTTGTGGAAGTAATTAAAATATGGTACTTTCATTTTGTTTTATTTCACGTTAGTTAATGATATGATATGAATGTTTTGTTTCTGATATCATGTGTAAAAGCGTTGTTATGCAGTTTTAACGCGATCTCTCACTAGTTGGCGCTGTGAGATGGAACATGGTTGTTCTGCTC
>JAFIDM010085255.1:0-10801 GCA_023159025.1 Thereuonema tuberculata
GAATGCGAATGTTGTGGTCTTACTCCATACAACCTTATGGAGTAGGACCCTCCATCAATTACCGCATATTTTCTGCAGCCAAAGTTTGCTTCTCCTTGCATAGGGGTGAATACTGCATCATACAATGCTGACTTACACATTCTTACCCTTACGCATTCCTTCCTCAGTAAAGAGCGGCATTGGGAAGGGTGCAAGTTCATATGTGAATAATTCCTTGAGGTCTTAGTCAGACTGCTTGGCAAACTCGTTGGAACAGAGTCAGTGGATCGACTGTAACTTTCTTGTCTGCAATTAATGGATGCGAGGGTTATCAACTTAACCTTTCGTTTCAACTTCACATTTTCAAACGTTTGTCCCATAATTTTCTTCATGCAGATGATACCAATTTCCCGTGCAGTGTGACAGTTTACATCGATTTCGCCTGTGCTTAAAGACACCATCTCCTTACTCTCAAGGAATGGTGGGTGTTCAGCAAACCAGCCCCGCACCTTCTCCATGTCCAGATTATCCCTAATGACATGCGAAGGCCTCATATCTCCATGTTGTTCAGCAGTGCCTGAACTCATCTCAGTAAACATCTCTACTTGTTTGCAGATGTGTTGGAGGCATAACCTACCCAAGTCCACCTAGAAAGCACACTGTGACTGGCCCCAAGACAGCCCTCCATAACTATTCATTGCCCTCATTAATACCTGTTCAATACTCATGTCAGACCAAATTCCATACCAGAATTTTTTTCCTTCGATGCATAGTGAAGTAGCCTTGTATCGTGAACTTGTGAAATTCCCGAGAGTCCATTTTGTCTTGTAGGTTGATCATGTCTTGGTAGTAGAGATGCGCACTTTACCACAATTTAAATGACCTGCTGCATGAAAGAAGGGTATCATTTCTTTGACACATTCGAGATGCAGTTTTCAATCACCCATCTATTCAGCTTTAATGAAGTCTTTACACATATGGTACACATACGGAAGTACTGAATTCACAGGGCTGCTGTGGGCCCTTTCTTTGCAATTGTCTTCAGCATTTCTGCGAATCTGACATTCACTGCATGGAATGCCTCATCCTCATGTGCCCTCATAATGATGGATCTGTCAGGAAAATTGATCAATCTGTCCAGTGCAGATAAGTCTTCTTCTGTTAAGCTGAGACATTCAAAAATCAAACAAGCCAAGGCAGGATGAGTGAGGATATGCGCACGAACAGCCCTGGCATATGCATGATCTGACAGTATTTTATCAATACTATTCCCAGCATAAATTGTGCTGAAATCTGATAATTATCCAAACCAACATTCCAGAAATTTTCAGATTTGCAAAATCTATTTTACAAAATCTTACTAAAATATAAGTCTATAAAAAAAAGAAGAAATAAAATCCTAAACATTAAATAAAATAATATTTGTTAGGACTAATATATAAATATAACGATATAGTCCATAACAGTATAGTATGAACATCGTACTGAGGAGGAGGTAGTGGTGTTTGGTGGCCCCCCCCCCAAGTTTCCACAGGGTTTTTTTGTTTGGAAAATTGGGTGTAGTACTATTGGACACCAATAAACAACATCCCAAAGTTTCGCTAAATTCGGAATTTTTCCAAGGTACCCCCCCCCCTCAATTTACACCTTTGACGACTGGACTACAAGTAGTTTTTCATTGAATGCGAGCTGTACATGTGCCTACTGGAGTCAGTATGCCTCTTCAACATCAAAGGGCGCCTTATACGCAAGCTATGGAGTTTGAATGAGGCCGATTGATCGGCTTCCATGAAGGAGGCTTTTCATATCCCGAAATTGCTGCTCTTACAGGGCATAATACCCCAACAGCGATGCAAGTGTGGAAGAAGTGGATTGACGAGAACAGGACGAGTTGAAAATCCGGAAATGGACCACAAAATGTGACGACACCATGGGATGGTAGACACCTCATCTGCACAGCAGTGACCAACTGTTCAGCTTCTTCTCGAGTGTTAGCACAAAGTTGGAACACTGCAACAAGTCTGATATTGTCTGGTTCGACGGTGTCTGCTGCACAGAGGACTGCACTCCTTTGCGGAGGATTCCCTTAGGCCTGAACCATCAACGCCTCAGACTACAATGGCTTATGAACACACTCACTGGCATGCAGATTGGCATCATTTTTGGATGAGTCTTGCTTCAACTTGGCTTACCAGCTTAATCCATGGCCACATACATTTTAGATATCAAGGTGAGCACTATCTTCCAGACTGCATTGTCCAGCATCACACTGCATGAACGATAGGCATGATGGCTTGGGGAGCAATTGGGTACCATAGGCGATCTCGGCTGCTACGAATTGTGGGCACCCTCAACAGCAACCGCTATATCTGGGAAGTTGTGGAGGTTGAAGTCATACCCTTCCTTCAGCATACTCCTGGAGCCATATTCCAGCAAGACAACACTCGACCACATGTTGCCAGAGATGTCCAAACCGTCTTCAAAGCAAGGCAGATATCCCGTCTTCCCTGGCCTGCATGTTCGCCTGATATGTCACCTATTGAACATGTCTGGGATCTGGTCACTCGGCTACTAGCCTGTTATTGTCATTCAGCAAGCAATACCGATGAACTGTGGACTCAGATAAAAGCAGCCTGGCAGGCGATACCTCAGGAACACATCTAAAGTCTGTCTGATTCGATGGCACGGTGCATAGCAGCTCTTATTGCAGCTCGTTGAGGCTTTACACTATACTGATTTTTTGCAAGTACTGTTGTTGCATTGCTCTGAAACTTTAATCGTTTGTGTGTGTCACTATTAGTTACATGTGGAATAAATTCCCTTCCAGTCTGATGGTTCCTTCATTGTGTTACTGTGCAATATTCAGTGGAACAATTTTACTTTTACAGACTAAGATAGTATGTAGTAGACATACATATAGACAAAAGTTTTACAAACTTCTGAATGGAAAAATAAGCTGAAAGGTAACCTGTGAACAATTTGATATCTCTATGGAGATAAAAGTGGCTGTACGGCAATCTGTGCAAGCTGAGATATGAGTAAGGCACACAATACAAGTGCCATTGCCATATTCTGGGAAGTTTAGAAACTGGGTTTTATAAAAGGCTAAAGTTTCATTATTACAACCTAAACAAAAACAAACCGTGTATTACCTAGTCTGAAAATGTTCAAATAAACAAGAAAAGCAATAAAAACAATAATTAAAATGGCTTATGTGACTAATTTTAACTATAAAACTAGCAAAAAGTGCTTAAATTTGACAGCCCCAATGTTAACTGAGCAAACAACGTTGTCATTGAATTAGTATAGCTTCACTTCTAGAAGCGTTTTTTTTATGTGGAATAAATTGTAAAACCAAGTCTTAAGTTAGCTCCAACAATTCCCACCAAAGGGAGATATCTGACCGACTGCAAAAATGCACATCTTCCTTTCAAAAATCCGACTTGAATTGAATTTTGTGTAAGTCAAATTGTAACGTCCAAAACAATCTTACACTATACTTTTTGCTTTGTTTAATGATCAAAATTAGGCTTAGTGGGCTGTCTATTGTTTTATTTAGTTGTGCAAATTTCGTAGCTTCAGAGGGTGCTACAATTCTTAATTTAAGCCTATGTTGAAATGGGAAATTTCTTTGTCAAAATCTGTAACGTCCAACATTCAGAGATTGCCTTCTGTAAAACAATCACTAATCCAAATTTAAATTCGTTTTTAGTATTTATTAAGATTTTTAAGCTATAAAGAAGGTTTTGCTGTAGAAAGCAACTTTTTACCTACATTTGTGAAACCTCCGAACCAAGATGGCCGCTTTGACTTGAATTATCGGTTGTTTTCAAAATTTTGACATGAAAATTTTGTTCTTTGTAATAGAATCTGATCAGTGCCATACAACTAATTACGATTATTAGATATTTGCTCATTTCTTATTTATTCACCAGTTGCTTAAAGTTTGTGTGTATGTCAAATAGTGGTAACATCCGCAATGTGCATGTCAAATGTCTAACAACCGATCAAATTTCAATGAATTAATTTAATATTTTCTGAGCCATTTCCTGTCTTGGCAGCACTATTTATGGCATCTAGATACCATGCTGGAACAACAGGGAAAAAATTGTGGAGATACAAAACAGTTTATTTTGGGACCTCAAATTAACATTTCTGTAACCCAAAATATGGCAATGGCACACAAATCATCACTGTTTGTTGTCCAAATTTCTAGAATTTATATAGAAAATGTTGGGTGACAAATTTTTCACACCGACTGATGGAAATTGATTACATACTGATATTACAATTTTTACAATTAAGTAGGCCTACCTGTTTTGATCTCTGAAATTGCCACGGCTTTGAAAATTTCCTCTTCCACCTCTCCCTAAATAATAATAAAAATTATAAATCACTACATATTTTTGTTAAAAATGATACTCCCCCGTCCAAAAATAAAGAGTACCATTTCAAAAATTGGTTTTTTTTTATTTATTAGGAATAGAAAAATAGAAAAAAACGGACAAAGTCTTCTTTGATAAACATATATTTATGCAATAACAATGCACCCAACTCCGCCAATGCCTGTCCCAAGCCAGGATGAAAAAGGAGGAGGGGGAGGAGTAACAACCTCGTTAAAAAACCTGGGCTGAGTTGACTCCGGCTGACAGTACCCAATAAGGGTCCCTGTCTAGGGTTACAGGTCTGGTCCTCCAGGTTGGGGGTTTTGCGAAGGGTTGGTAACCCATCCAAATAAAACACAACATACTCGCAAGCATCAAAGGAATATTACGGACAGAACTCTTGGAAACCAACTCGGCAAGAAAAAGGATAAACGCTTTGGAATACTGGATATAATAAATGTAGCTACTTGGAATGTACGTGGCATTGCGACAAAGGAAGAGGAGCTTCATAGATTGTTGAAAGAGAAAAAGATCAATATGGCAATCCTAACAGAAATTAAGAAAAAGCTTAAAGGCACCAAAGACTTGAACGAGTATATAATGATCTATAGTGAAGTGCCACAAACAAAAAGAGCTGCAACTGGAGTAGCAATACTACTAGATCATAAATGGAAATAAATATTACACCTACATAAATGAAAGAATAGTTTACACAAGACTCAAGTTTGAAAGAGGATACCTCTCTTTAGTAGGTGTATATGCTCCTGAATAAGGAAGAACAGAAGAATCGGACAAGTTTTAGGAAGACTTAGAAGAAACATTAAAGAAAATAAATAAGAATGACTATTTGATTATTGGAGGAGATTTTAATGCAAAAATCGGAAATCATAAAATAGATCAAGTTGTAGGTATTTATGGAGAAGACCATATAAACCAAAATGGAAATAGATTGAGAGACTTTGCAATTACTCACTTGTTAAAAAATCACAAATACATTCTTAAAAAAAAGAAAGATATACATAAATTTACATGGACTACCGGAGGACTGTGAATAAAAGAAGCAGTGAAACAAGGAGCAGAAGAAAACATTGGAAAGAAAGATAGATTACGAAACGAATGGTTTGATCAAGAATGTAAAGAAGCAATAGAAGAAAAAAATGTGGCAAGAGCAAAAATGATACAAAGGGAAACAAGAAGTAATTGTGAAAAATATAAACAGTTGAGATTACGAGCTGTTAGATTATGTAGCAAAAAGAAAAAAGAAATGTTAAGGAAACAGATTACAGAAATAGAAGAATTACACCAAACAAGTGAAGTTCGGAAATTCTATACTGCTATGAAAAAATGAGAAAAGGATTCCAACCTAGAGAACTAAGATGTAAAGACAAATGTGGAACAGTGTTGAACGACGAGAATAAAGTTTTAGACAGATGGGCTGAACACTTTAACAAACTCCTTAATAAGAATTTGGAATCAGGAAGAGATCAACCAGGACACTGCAGTGTATCATCTGTCCTAGAGATTGAAAATGTTAAGAGTCCCACAAGAGGCGAAGTTGCAAATGTAATTATAAACATGAAGAACAATAAAGCACCTGGGGAAGATGAGTTAGTATCAGAAATGATTAAATATGGCGGAAATGTCCTAGAAGCTACAATACATAAATTGATGCTGAGAATATGGGAGGAGGAGACCATGCCAGAAGAGTGGAAGATAGGCCTTATATGTCCAATATTTAAGAAAGGGGATAAATTGGCAGGTGAGCAATATAGAGGCATCACCTTATTGAATGTTGTGTATAAGATCCTGTCTGGAGTATTGTAAGGAAGAATAAAAGTGTATTCAGAGGACATCCTGAACGAATATCAATGTGGGTTCCGTCCATATAGAAGTACTACTGACCAGATATTTGTAATTAGGCAAATGATGGAAAAGTTCCACGAACATGATACTGACTTATACATGCTCTTCGTGGACTTTAAACAAGCCTTCGGCAGTGTATACAGACAAGGACTTTATAAAGTAATGGAAGAAATGGCTATACCAGGAAAATTACTCAGACTGATACGAATGACCATGGATAATACTAGAGCCCGTGTTAAAAACGGGAATAAATTGAGTAACTATTGCACCCATCTCAGCTAATCATTAAGGACCTAACCTATGAAGACGACATCGCTCTCATAGCAGAAACGCATAGTGATCTTCAAAGGATGCTTGAACTTGTTGCAATAGAAGCAAATAAACTTGGATTGGAGATAAATGCATCCAAAACAAAATATCTTTGCTCACTCCAAAGCCCAGCTGTCCCCCTCAAACTGGGAAATGAACTTATAGAGCGAGTTGATAATTTTACCTACCTTGGTAGCCAAATATCAACATCAGGTGGGGCTCCTGAGGAATTCATCAGCCGGATAAGGGAAAGCATCAATTGCATTTGGTACCCTCAAAAACATGTGGAGGAGGAAAGACATACGACACAAAACCAAGGCCCGACTTTACTACGCCACAGTTAGGGCAATCCTCCTATATGGCAGTGAGACCTGGCCAATGAGAGTAGAAGACTATAAAAAACTGGAGATTTTTGACCACCGATGCCTACGGCAAATCCTGGGTATCCACTTCCCAGCACATATTACAAATGAAGACGTCTGATTACATTGTGGGGGTCTCAAGTATCACGGAGGTGGTTAAGACCAGGAAATGGAAATGGATTGGACACGTTCTCAGAATGCCCCCACAACGCATACCCACAGCCACTTTCAGAAGCACCAACTGCCCAACATGGAAAAGACCCTGTGGTGGCATACGTTCCATGATGAAGCGGCAAATACAAAAGGAGGCAGAAGAACTAGTTCTGAAACCGCTCTGCTTAAGCAGAAAGCAATACAATGCCAAGTGGCTTGATTTCCTGACAACAATGGTGACAGAGCACAAGCAATGGAAGATCATTGCACAAAAGCCCATGAGGTTGCCCAAATGCAATTCTGCATGAAATGGGCAATAAGTAAGTAAGTAAATAAGTAAAATTGAGTAACTTCTTTGATGTTAATATGGGTGTAAGACAAGGAGATGGACTATCAGCAGTGCTTTTTAATCTTGCACTGCACAAAGCTATCAGTAAAGTGGATCATAAAGGTACAATCTTTTTCAAATCTAGTCAGGTATGTGCCTACCAGATGATGTCGTTATTGTATCAAGGGATATTTCAACACTTAAAAAAGTATTTATAGAAAAGGAAAAAGAAGCCCAAGAAATGGGACTATTAGTAAATGAGAGTAAGACTAAGTACATGGTAATGTCCACCTCAAATATTAGAAGAGCTCCTCCAAATATAAATATAGGCAGCAAGATTTTCGAAAGTGTGAACCAATTCAGGTATCTAGGAGTCCTTATTAATAGCCAGTGCGAAATGAGCAATTGTATAAAAGATAGAATACAAGCTAGAAACAGAGCATTTTATGCTAATGTTCAGATGTTTAGGAATCAACTTATTTCACGAGCTACTAAGTTGAAGATTTACAGGATATTGATCCGCCCAGTGGTTACATATGCATACCCTCCAACATTGGTCATCCTCCTATCCGTAGTGGAAATCATCTCATTAGGGGCCGTCCATTAATTAACCAAAACAAAAAACAAAAAAAAAAACCCGGAAATCTTGCTTTAACTACCAAAAAAAAAAAAAAAAAAAAAACGCCGCGGGAAAAATTGAAGTGAGATTTTCGTTGACACCCCCCTCCCCCTTGGTGAGATTTTGCCGGATCCCCCCCCTCCCCCTTTTGACCTCACATAATTAATGGACGACCCCTTAGTAGTACTCATGCAACAACATGCAGTTACACAGAACGTGCGACAGTGCCGCAAAACACACACATATATATAAATATATAGTCTTTAAGCACATACCCTATAGCACTATATATTCACATTTCTTAAAGCACTATTATTGAGTTTATTAATACTTTTTTCTTTGCTCATATCAGCATTAGCTTTGGGTGTGACCACAGCGAAACTTCTTTCTTTCTAGGCGGATCTACATCTATATCCTTATTACAGGGTTTTAAAAACCGATCCATGATATAAGCATAAGCAGCTTTCAACAAATTTATGAACCAAATGAGAGTTGACCACCTGGTTTTTGTGAGATCTGCGCATGTAGCATCGATTATTCTGGTCAAGCACTTCCGTCTGTTCTTCTGATAGGAGTCCGCCATTGCGCTAATCGCATTTATAAATCCTGAAATCTAACAGACATAATTTGTAAATGAAAGTCTATAAATAAACAAGTATTTTTATAAATTAGAACTTCTCCGATAATTAAACGTTAGCCTATTATAAGTTAACTATAATTTCTTGGCGAGAACAGGCGGCGGCGTCCATTTTGACAGGAAAACGTAATTGATCAGCATTTTTTTTTTTTTTTTGAGGAAAAAAAAAATTAAGGATGAAAATTTTTGAATTCCGTAGCTTTTCCCCATTCTCGCGTAGTTTCGTAGTACTTACTTATTTTCCGTACAAACTACGGATACTCCGTAGAAGTTGGAGGGTATGCATATGGCTCAGAGACATGGACACTAACACAGTGTGATGAAAATGCTTTGAGATGTTTTGAACGGAAAATATTACGGTGCATATATGGACCTGTCAAAGAAGAAGATAGATGGAGGATACGCTAAAACCACGAACTGATGACCTGATTGAAGGACGAGATCTGGTAAAGTTCATAAAAGCACAAAGAATAAATTGGCTGGGACACCTAGAGAGAAAGGCAGAGACTCGGATGCCCAAGAGAATGTTGAAAGGACGACCCAAAACAAGATGGTTGGACAATGTGTCCACAGACCTTGTTGTGATAGGAATTAGAGGATGGAAAAGTAAAGCGATGGACAGATTGAAGTGGAGAGGTGTTGTCCGAGAGGCCAAAACCCACCTAGGGTTGTAGCGCCAGAAAAGAAGAAGAAGAATGAGTTGATCTTATTGCAAGTCATACGATGTTACTGCTATTCTCAGGCAAGCAATCAGATAATCATCAGTTATGCAGTTTTGGTGTTTCATTTTTGTCATATTCATTGTAGAAATGTCAATTTACATAATTATATAGATTAAAAAAAGAAAGCCTTTAAATATAAGTTTATGAATATTCGGACATGATTCTTTAGACAAAAATTTCCACAATTCAGAATTATTGCTATCAGTAAGCTACATGTTCAGGAATATGTTGAGCACATCTTCAATAGTGAATTCGTTCACTTGTCTAGTTTTCAATTATGGAAATGCCTTAAAAGTTATAATGTCCTCCACCTTAGAAAACTCTGTAAATCTCTTTTCAATTTTTTCTGAATACAGTAAACTCCCGATTATCCGCGGACCTCTCCTGTTTCCATTTTTTTTACTGTACAATAAATTACGGAACACATTTTTATACACATTGAGAAAGAATGCATGAGTCACGATCGGCAGTGCAGCATCCACATTTAGCGACGTCCAAGTAGGGGTTTTCGTGTAAAACATGTTAAAAGCATTTTTCTGTTGATTTTCATCCTATTTCGGATTATCCGCGGAATTCGCTTATCCGTGGTTACCGCACCACCCAATTCTGCGGATAATCGGGAGTTTACTGTATAACATTTATATAATATTTCAGTTTGTAGATAGCATCTCTGATTAATTTTTTAAATTCAATGAAAAGTATTTCCCCTGCTTTACAAAAAGCTTCTTTGATGAGTTTTCCATCTTCAAATGTTTTTCTTTCATTTCATAATAACTTTGGCAATCTTGAAGGATGCTGATATCTCCTCCTTTGACCTAAGTCAACTTCAACGTCAAATCAAACACTGAATCCACATGAACTGATGAACAGTTCGAAAATGTTTTTCTACAATGGCTTTCTTAGACAGCACAACACTTGAGTTACAATTAAGGCAAATAATAAATAAGAACTAATTTCTATTCACTGTGTTAGTGATAAGTTTTCATTTTCTTCTTACTGCCTGGCTGACTTATTTTGACAAACTTCTAAAACTGTCATGAATCTAACTTATCAAATCAACATAATGGAACACCACAACATACTGTACCAAATAAGAACTCCGCTTGTGGCACAGCGACCCATTCGGATATTTATAACATGCAATCATGAGAAGGTTATAAGAAGTGAGATAAAAAGCTTCTCTTTTCTGCTTCCACACCTTAATAATGGATACCTGAAGATATTTGAAACGTTTGTCCATTCCCCCTATTAACTGTTTTAAGTTTTTTAACCACTTTTTGACTACCCAACCACTTGTGGTACAATTTTTATCTCACTTCTTATGATCAGATATTTATAGCCGCAGCTACAATATGCTATGTGTCTAGAGGCATTCATGTCTATCAGGTGTCCACATTACTAACTATAATGTTAGTATCAAACTTTCTCACTAAAGATAAGGGCT
>JAFIDM010085256.1:0-10801 GCA_023159025.1 Thereuonema tuberculata
CCTCCAACTGCATCTCCTTATGGATTTGCAGCTCCCAATGCTCCTTATGCAGCAGCTCCATCAGCATCACCATATTCTCAAACAGGATTTCCAGGTATTTATTTTTATGTTTTGCCATAATTAAATAAAAATGCTATAATTGAAATATTAGAAAGCTTTATATTTAATATACAGAAGAAAAATCTTACAAATTCTGAAAATAGAGGATGAAATAATGAAGATTAAACATAAAATTAGAAACAAATATGGGTTCTTAAGAAAAGAAATTTTTGAAATAAAGAGAAGGATTAAGTTATTAAAGATGCTGGACTCTTCACATTTTTGAGTGTTGGGAAAGGAATTAAAACAAGGTAGGGATAGCGATTAGTAAACCAATCACAATGCTTCGCAACGTCTTCTGATACGTCTATGAAAATATAATTGGTATTGCCTTCATTTCCTTATTATAAATGTGATTGTTGCACATGCAAAAGACGCAATTGTTGTGATTGTTATGCTTAATGTTAATGAGATTTTAATTATACTTGTCCTCAAAAACACGATTATAAGTATTCTGATAGCTGTATCAGATAACTAAAACTATTATGTCCCATTTTTCAAAGGTAATATGAGTGATTAATGTCTCATAATATGTGATCCAAGGAATTTAATTTAAGGATAGTAGTAGAAGTAATGATGATTCATATCTCCACAATTTTTAAAATCTATATGTCTTTCTTTACTCCTTTTTTTTTTTTTTTTTTAATACTATTTCTTTTTATTTTATTTTTTATTCAACCCATTGAATATTTTTGCTTTTTTCTATATAGTCAATTGACGTACGCTCGTTTTTTGCTACCTAGTAGCCATTCCTCTGCTCAGTTTGAGGTTTGTTTTGTATCAGTGGTATATCTCTTCATAGCTTTTTGAATGTTCATTTCTAATTCAAATCTTCATCTATTGCTTCATATGCAAATGCTTTATCTGCTATGAGGATCATCTCTTTCCTTTATTGTACCATCATTTTTTGCTGAACTATAACATTTCTCTCCCTTTTTATTTGAGAGAAAGGAGATTTATTTTTCTGTTCATTCAGTTATATTTCATTAGTTCAGTTTGCTTAGTCTTCCTATGCTAATACTTGAATGGAAGTATTAAGTACAGTTCCTGTACCCCCTATTACGTTATTAAATTTAGATTACGGTGCTTCTTTGTATATAGTAAATGATAGATATATCACTTGAATATATGTGTATGGGAAAGTTTGACTCTTGGTAGGGTGCATCCAAGACATAAAAGAACCATTTTTTCTTCCAAGAAATCTCTTCCCTTGGTTCCTTTACTTCAAATCTTAAAAGTTTTTAATTCCTTAAAGATTTGTCTTTAAAGATCAAAAGCTAGCAGAAAATAAGTTATCGTCGCATTCTTAAAGCATTTGTAATATGCTATCATCATCAGAAAGTGTGTCTGGACTAGTAAACAGATGAATTTATCTCTTATCTGGATTCTGTTTTAGTCTCAATCTAAATGTCCTTCATGATAAAAATAAAGTGGTTTTAAGAGATTCATTATCTACAGTTACTTACAAATATTGTAAGAATAGCAAATATTATAATAGCAGGGTGGCCCGGAAGTTCCCATACCCCTTAATATAGTAGTAACAGAATAGGAGGTAGAGGATATTATATTACGGTATACTCTTACGGTATGGGGTATGTTCAGCAGGCACATGTTAGAACCCCTCATATGACTGCAGACCTGTGATTGATAGCCACTATATTGCCATCCTTGTGGATTCACTCATTCACGTCCTGCATTTACCTCAACAGGACAATGTTGACACAAGGCCACAGCCATTTATTTTATGAATTTAATTATGAATGGAGTAACATTTGCCATCATGTCTTGGTCCCCAAGTTCGCTGAATTTAAATGCCATCGAACACATGTGGGATGTGCTTCAACTTGCCATCACTTCCAGGAATCCACCACCAGTGAATTTTGTGTCTCTCTCTTCTTTGCCATGATAGTTACCATTTTGAAAATACTTGCGCAAGCGAAAAATGAAAATGTGGCTGTAATTGCTTAATACAACAAATTATCAGTAACTCTTTGATAAATTGTCTATTTGTGCTTGGTGCACATTATCTGTTGTTTGCACACCTGTAGATCTTCCATCACAATTAACTGGCTCTGCTTTAGTGGAGCAAAAACTAAGTTCTAAAATTAAAAATGTGTTTCAAAATGACTTTCATCTGCTGCTAGTCTAAGGATTAACATTTATTGAAGCTGTAATGTGTAAATGTAGATATTTATTTAAAGGTTTTGCTTGGTACTGGTAGGAGTGTACACGGGCAAAATATTCAAATTTTAGTTGTTCCTCCCCTTTTGAAATACTCGAACTTAAAATTTTCGATTTTTGAAGTAAAAAAGAGGTAGGAAGATATAGAGGCCTAAACTTGATTTCATCATGACAGAAATAATTTACATTGAGGATTTTGTGGCAAGCTTTGCAACTAATGAATAAGTCAGTGCTTCTCGGCCTTTCTTCTTTTTTTTTTTTCCTTGAGTCGTATATTGGCTAAATCCCACTTCACAACAATTTTTTTTATTGGAGCTCCACAGAATCCTTTGAGAAAAAAACTCGGCTTTATTTACAGATGAACAGCCTTTTTTAAACATTTAAAAATATACAGAAATATTAACAAACAATGTAATTTAATTACATGATGTAATTTAAATTTCTGTTTACTAAATTCTGTCAAAAATGCTAGGGAAAGATTAGATGCATTTGGATAAATATTTAATAGATGTGCACTCAAAATTTTGTTTCAGTACATCAAGAGCTTCCTCATGCCGCAAAGATTGAGAATCTCTACAATAAGTTTTTTTATCTCCTTGAAATAAATTATATCACAGCACATATTATATTATTTTGATTTAGATTTTAGAACATGCTGTAGTAACAATAACAAATGCATGTTAATCTTGTACACCGATTCTCAAGAAAATGACATCTTATTTTGATAAATACTATAAATAAAAATATCTTTATAAAACCATCTGTTATAATTTTAAGTATTTTGTGTAAATACTTAAAATTTATTTATTTATTTTTTATTATTTATTTATTTATTTTTATTTTTATTTTTTATTGCCTGTTTTCATGCTAAAATGTTTTGAAAATTTTATTGTGCTGTGTTTCCTGTGTGTTTCTAATTTAAGTGCAAGTACTTGTATAACAAAGAGACATAGGTAAGGAAAAGTAATTAGAGGGGAGGAGGGGATTTAAGTGAAATTAATAGCAAATCAAATCTTTGAAGGTCAGTTGACAGCCAAAATTGATTAAACATACATTTTAAAGTGTTGGGGCTTTAAGAAAATGTTTAAAGCTATTGTCTACATTAGGAATGTCCAATACATTGATGAATCTTTTTATAACAACGTAATTAAGATTGAAGCTTTCTCTAAAGTTAATATACTATTTCAATCTTAATATTACTTATTTATCAATCTTTATCATGAATGCTTTTAGTTTTAAGTTAAAACCCGTTTAAGACATCACAATCAAAATTAATTCTAAACAAAACAAGAGTCTAAAATTTATTTGCGATTTCTTACTTCAGGGGAATAATTAAAAAGACCCCTCATTGTCAAAAGAATGACTTAAGCGGGTTTGCTGTATTTAAACATTTTTTTGCTCCTGTTCTCTTGCATTTTCTATCAATGGATATTTGTTTGTGGTCACTTTCAATAACTGAAATGACTAAAAATGATTTTAGCAGGATCTTTCTTAGCAGGTTATCCTGCAGCAGGACCATATGCATATACTCAAGGCCCCCCACCTCCTTACTCAGTAGCTGTAAGTAAACAATTTATTGTTCATTGTTTAAAAAATTTCTGATTCTTATTTTCATTTGTTTTTTTTCCCTGAACTTCAAATAGTATAGCTATTATTTTTGTAAAAGAAACTTGTCTGAAATAAGCTTTAAGTACATTCACTTCTAATTTCGAACTTATGTTTCAGCTGATACTGTAGTGTCTTCCATTTAAAAAGAAGTGCATAAAAGAACGAACTACAATTTGACAATAAGAAAACTAGATTAACTTGAATAAAAATGATGGCTATTTGTAATTTGAATAAGCAATTATTTTTCCTTGTTGGATTGTCCCATTACCTGTCTGTGTGTTCTTATATCTAGGTTTCTCGATTTTGAGTAATTTTAATTACTGTAGCAGGTATTGCCTAATTTCTTATCAGAAATTACCAGCAGCAAATTTTTAAGGTATTTTGTTTTTCAAAAAAAAAAAAAAAAAGAAATCACGAATTATAAATGGCCAATACAAATCGATTGCTTAGTAACAGAATGATCTATCCCAAATTATTGTATTGTTCTGCCACTAAGCCTTCGAAGTGTTCTGAATTGCAACAGAGATGGCAGACAAATGGAATTTTGAAGTAAGTCTTAATCGATCACTGGAATTTGCTTAGCTGTAATGGATGGCTTAATTTCATATACGCTTTTGTAGTTATCAGTTTTCTTGAAGTGTAGCATCAAGTGCATGGAGATATTACATTACAGTTAGTTTGCACTCTTGTAATTGCATGTTATTGAAAAATGCACTAGTTTGATGCTTTTGACTTAATTTTGCGATTTATGTTTGTGGTGTGGTTAAAAAAAAATTAATAAATAGAATGACTGCTTGTATTTAAAATGTGTATATCAAAATTTGCATAGAGGATATAATTGAATTTCAGAATTAGTTTTTCTAATAAACTAAAATTGCTGCTTTTTTGGCTTTTTATCAAACCATTTTCCTTATGGAAAATGTAATCAGAACTTTCTGGCATTCATGTATTTATCATTAGATTTTTACAAAAATTAACTATAAACACACAAACACTCAATTCTTATATTGAAATTCTTGTAATACATTTGACATCTGAATTTTTGCGGTCTTGTAACATTTGTTTGTTTTTTTTTTTCTTAAAAATGGCTGTTTCATTTTTATCTGTCTGGTGATACTAGGACCTTGAATGACGATTAATTTAGCTAATATTTATATTTTAATCGAAGATGGGGAGAATTCTAGGTTTACTGCAGAAAAATTGTTATATTGACAATATAAAATATTGTTTTAAAAATCAAAAATGATACTTTAAAACTTCCATACAATTTTTCTTTTATTACTCGGTGGTCAATTAGTAAAAAATTAGACAAGGAGCTAGATTATTTTCAATTGTTTTTTACCGATGAACTTTTTACTGAAATAATGGTTCAAACAAATACTTATGCCAAAGAAAAAATTCTGAAAAATACACCTCTTCAGAAAAATTCGATTTGGCATTCATGGATTGATGTTACTATGAGTGAACTAAAGGCATTTTTTGGCTTAATTATAAACATGGGAATGAATTCCAAACCTTCTCTACAAGATTATTTTTCTGAAGACTGGCTTGACAGACAGCCATTTTTCAAAGAAGTATTTTCAAGAGACAGATTTTGCCAAATATTTTGGAATCTACATTTGTCCTCTCCACATAATCAGCCAACAAGGACAAGGTCTGACAAAATTAAGAACATTTCTAATTATTTAGATAAAAAATTTAGAGAAGTTTATTGGCCTGATGAAAATCGGTCAATAGATGAGAGTACAGTTGGATTCAAAGGAAGATTACTGTTCAAATGTTATAATAAACTGAAACCTGTAAAGTGGGGGTTGCGAATTTATGTGCTTCAAGAATCAAAAACTGGTTACATTAGTGCTATTGAACCTTACTTTGGCAAACAAACAACAGAACAATTGATAAGACCAGATTTAAATTTTACAAGTAGAATTGTTCTTCATTTGATAAATAAGATAACAAATGAAACAGGTGGGCATGGATATCACATCTTCACGGATCGATTCTACACAAGCCCTATTCTTGCTGATGAATTGCTGAAAATGAAAATTCACCTAACTGGCACTGTCATGACAAATAGACGAGGTCTACCAAGTGAAATAAAAAATTCCTCTCTCAAAAGTATTCAAAAACATAGCATTGTGGCATTACGAAAAGATGACAACAAATTGGTCTTATCATGGCGTGATAAGCGAATTGTCACAATGCTGAGTACTTATCATAATCCTTCAAGCCAGATTCTAGCAAGAAAAGCTAAGCATGGGATACAGGAAAATGTATCGAAACCTACAGTGATTTGTAATTACAATCAAAATATGGGAGGGGTGGATATGGAAGATCACTACATATTCATTTACTCCTTCACACGTAAATCACTAAAATGGTGGAGAAAGCTTTTCTTTTGGTTATTGGATGTATGTATTGTGAATTCTTATATTCTTTTTAGCATGAACCAATCATCAGAAGAAAAGAAAAGTCAAAAAACTTTCAGTAAAAATCTAGTAAAACAACTAGTAGAAAATACAAGAAATGTATCCCGCCCCTCAGGACTGGTGACGAATACTGATGATGCGTAATGATTGAATGGGAAACTACATTGCTTATATTCAAATCCAAAAAGTAAAACAAAGGACTGCAAAGTTTGTAGTGATAGAAAGAAGAAGGGAGGAAGAAAAGAAACAGTTCACTACTGTAATACATGTAAAATAAAACCTGGATTGCATCCTGGTATTTGTTTTGAACGCTATCATTCATTAAAAAATTACAGAAATATTAATTAATAAATATTTTGTAGTACTTGTATATTAGTAATAGAAATAGAAAATAAATAAATTTGTATTAATCATTGCAATACTGATTTCCAGATTTTTTCTCCTAATTTACATTAAGTTAGCGTTTTGCCATAGAATACCCCCAGAGCTGAGGGGTCAGAAGGGGGATAATCGGCTCAAGAGTGCAAAGGGTTAAGATAGAAGTACTTATTTTCTTTAATGCTAATTGGGTCTATAGTCACATAAATGTCCCAAATGAAAAAGCAGATTTTTGTATAATCAAAATCAGCAGAGAAAAACCTCCTTATTTGGCAATATTTGATCACTTGTCATGATTTCCAGGAGAATGTTGTCAAACATAAAATGGTGTCTCTGCAATGGCGAGCTACTATCGGTACACAAGAGAAGACATTACACAGCTAAACCTGTAAATTGGAATGTTTTTCAATATATTAACAATCAGAGTTTATGAAATATATTTCTGAAGCACTGGATTGAACGGCTATCACAACAAATTTGTGCACTTAGACGGTGAAGAAAATTGCCCTCGAAGGGTCTTCTCACAGGAAATCTTTCACCACTGCCGGCTTCATGAAGCAGATTCATGTAAAGCCAGGGATGGATATGGATGCGACTTATATATTGTTCGAGCCTCTATCAGTGATATTATTAGTTTTTAGAATGAATATCCAGTGATATCATTTATTTGAAACTTCAGTCAAAAATTGAATTCGAGATGTTTATCTTTGCAACAAATTCTTCACATGGAGCTGGGAATAAAGTACAGAAGAATTAATGAGGAAATTCTACTTCAATATTATGTAGCCAATTTATTAAAAAATTATAAAAAAATTTTAAGTAATAATAATATAAAAAAATACATTCGAAACTGTAGGAAATACAAAAACCAGAATGTTTTCGTTATATCCTGGAAACATCAATCCATTAGCAAATTAAGTCATAAAAAGCTTTTCTTTCATGAACTGAAATGTAGACAAGAAGTTTTCTGCCCTGGTAGTTTTAAGGTATTTCCGTATTACTGTCGGTAAGAAACATAACATTTCCCATCTTCAATGTCATACTTGCTTTGTTCATATTATTCTTTCATTGTCCTGTGTAGTGAGTTTTGTTACGCACAGAAGATAAGATAGTCAATTCCATGTCCTTTTCCTATATGAATTTAAACTTTGACAAAATACAGCCAATACAGCGAGGAATATCTTATGAAGGTATTGCAAGTTAAAAAAATTGTAGAATGCTGGTTACAAAAATTTCATTTCAAAGATATGATGCTGAAGACTGGGCCAATCATCAATGATGCAAAGTTAAGAGCATTAAAAATTGAATTGAATTTTTGCTTAACTGTACAAGAGATTACCAAAACTAGGTACATTCAAAAATCTTTGACCAAGTAAAATTGCTTCGAAAGGTGTGGGATCTACATGAAATCAGAGAGGAATATGAAGATGCAGCTGGACCTGTACTTGCCTATTCTAATCAAGAACAAGAGCTATCCATTTCTTAGTTGAATTGTAAACTTTTATGCAAAATGAATCCTTCAGGACAATTGTCTTTGCAACAGTGACTTAAAGCAAAACTGACAAAACCTCACCCAAGTGAAATCTCCCATCCAGAATAGTATGACTAGTGTTTCATAGTTAGTGGAGAGATTTTTTTTCTTGTTCTTTTATATATACTACTAGGACTCGCGAATGGGCCCCAACGGACCACACGCTAGCCCCCCTGACAACGTCAGGACAAGGCTGGGAAATCAGAGACGAGAATTCACTTCCCGTCGAGGATACACTGGAGAGAGTAAGTCCCAGGGAAAACGGACGAAATACAGAAGAAGAAAGAAACAGCAATGCCTTGACTGGGATTCGAACCCAGGTGCCAGCACACTGGCCATACACGGCAGACCCCCCGGTGAAGTCGGCAGGGCTGAATATATATATATATATACACACACACACACACACATACACTGTCCAGCCACTTGATTAGGTACGCCACTGCTATGCGTGCAAATGCTGTGTCTCACAACAACTCTTCAAGCCGGTTGTGGGCAGTGTCATGGTGTGCAGTATGTTTTCCTGGAAGACATTGGGTCCGTTGATACCTCTGGAGGCATGTCAGGATGCTAGAATGTACCTAAACATCGTTACTGACCAAGTGCAACCGTACATGTTAACAGTGTATCCTCATGCAGATGGCTACTTCCAGCAGGATAATATGCCAGTGCACAATGCCCGCATCACTATGGGATGGTTTGAGGAACATGACTATGATTTTTCCTTGCTGCAGTGGCCCGCTCAGTCCCCGGATCTCAGCGCAATTGAAAATTTGTGGGATGAGCTGGAAAGGGCTATTCGCTCCAGGCCTACACCTACATCATATCTTCAGGAACTGCATGACACTCATGTCTGCAAGGTACACAATACCTCAAAAATGTTTTCAGCATCTTGTGGAATTCAGGCTGCTTTAAGGGTTAAAGGAGGCCCAACACACTTTATTACAGCGCGTCCCAAAAGTTTATGGACTGCTGTGTTTTTTAAATTTTATAATAGGAAAACGCTTCGCAAGAATTTTTTTTATTTTTAATTATCAAAAATATCAATACAATATTAGTACTGTACACAAATAAAATAACATCCTCACAGATTTCGTGAAAACTGAAAAAAATTAAATTTGGGTGTCCCAAAAGTTTATAGACAAGTCCATTTTTCCATTTAATTTTGCACTATTGTTCAAATTTTTAAACCGTTCTTCATTATCACTTGAAAAACTCGATCAGGCATACTTAAAACAAGAGTTTGGAGAATTTCGGGCTTCAAATTAAACCAACTTTGTTCAATTTGCATCTTTAGATCTTGAACTGTTGCAAATTGGCGCCCATTTGTATAAACGTCCCTCGAAAGTATTCCCCAGAGGTTCTCCATGGGGTTCAGGTCAGGACTTAAAGCTGGCCACTCCATAACTTTAACATTGTGGCGTCTAAACCACTGCATAGTGGAGTTAGACACATGAATGGAGCAGTTGTCTTGTGATATTCCCATTTATTTCCCCCTAGCAACTCCCCAAATGGAAGTAAGTGGGCTTCAAGAGTTCCTTGATAATCATCAGAATATTGTCGACCTTTCAAAAAAGCAATATCAGTTGTTCCGTTGAAGGAGAAGGCTCCCCACACCATTACTGAACCCCCTCCTTGTTGCCTGCTTAAAAAGGACCTTGGTTCCTTCCGAAGATCGTGCCAATAGTACTTCCATCCATCGGGGCCATCTAAATTAAACTTTTTTTCGTCACTGAACACCACACTTAGCCATTCGTCTTTGTAATGCATGTAATTTCTTGCCCACTGAACTCGAGCATCCTTATGGCGTTTTGTAAGCTTTGGCGTGCCTCGCATTTTATGATATTTTAAAAACTAACTTGCTTTTAGCCTTCGGTGGACTGTAGATTTTGATACTGAAGTGTAATTTCTTTGGCTGTAGATCGTACAGACAAATTTTCGGTCGAAACAAGTCTCTCAGTTTCTCTGTCTTGCCTCTTTGTTGTCTTTTTTGGTCTTCCAGGACGAGATTTTGGTTCGAAATTGTCACCTTTTGCTAGGATTTGATAAATTCCAGCTTTGCTACGCTTAATTCTTCTAGCAATATCTACAACTCTCATCCCACGAGCTTTTAAACGATGAATTTGTAAAATTTCATTTTTCGTAAATTGCACGTTGGCAGGCATCTATGCAATCAATCAAAAAAGGAACAACCCACTAGTTTTTATCTCAGGAAGCTATTACGTCACGTGTACAAATAACAGAATATGCAAATTTATATTTTATTAATAAAAACAGCTCTTAACACCTTTTGTCCATAAACTTTTGGGACAGCATTTTTTCGTTTTTATTTTTTAAAAATAAATTTATGATCTCTCACAGTTGTTTGAGCGTGTTATTATTTGAAATCCCCTCTTAGATATTTGCATAAATTATTTCGTCATTCACACTCGCTTATTAATCTCTTAAACTTTAAAAAAAAAAGCTGTCTATAAACTTTTGGGACACGCTATAGGTGTACCTAATAAAGTGGTCGGACAGTGTATATACATATATATATATATATATCAGAATTAGAGAGCATGCACAGAAACTA
>JAFIDM010085258.1:0-10800 GCA_023159025.1 Thereuonema tuberculata
AGTCCATGGGAGAACTTAAAGGGGAAATTCAAAAGTTTCCTCTTCGTGTTTGTATTTCTTTTTTTTTATCTGCACGGTTTTCAAAAAGCAATTCATTCCCTTAATAGGAAAAAAAAAATACAAATGAAATAATGAACCACCTAAAGGAACTTTGGAATAATTGAAATTATTCTATTATTCCGTTATGTTTATGTACTTATTACAGTGTTTGTTTTCTAGCGCAAATGCAAAAGCAAGTCTTGTAATTAAATAAACAATTTATCTTACAATAATAATCAAAAAAGCTTATGTTTAAATCAAATAAAAAGGTTATATTATATAAAAGTATAATGCATTTTAAATTAAATGTTACGTATTTAAATTTATTTTAAAAAAGTAGTTTCAGTCCTAAAATCCATAACTTCAAAGCCCATATACGATATTTCGAACATCTTCTCGAATATTCTTCATCAGGTTAAAATAAAATAAAAAGAGGAAAACTATTTAAGTTCTTCCTCCTTTACATAATGAAAAGATCAATTCTATTAAACAAAATAAGCATGTAATAAAATGAAACAATTGATTCACATTATATAAGTAAACAATAAAATAATAATAATTTATCATATTGGACTTATAAACCAATTGTTACCATAATAAAAGTTGCTATTCATTGTTTCCTTTTGTTTTGATATTTCTTGAAAACATCGTATAAGCCTATGGGTTTTGAAGTTATGGATTTTTGAGACTGTTTATGGAATTTATATCGGTAATTAAGTATTTTTTTTGAATAGTTTCAGTCCTATTGGACAATGAATTACAACACTATTATAATATACAGAGTAGGCTATTGATAATTAAAGAGAAGGTCCTAAGGGAGCGTAAAAATGTAGTGGACGAAATTCAACCAGACTTGGTGTATGTACTCTCTGGAACATGGGATTTCGATTTATCAAAAGAAAAAAAAAGTAGTATATTAAAACGGCACACAGAGCAAACAATACGTTAGGCAAGTTACTAACAAGTAATAAACCAACAACTAACATAAAAGATAAAACGGGGTCGTATATGGTATCCGATGTAAAGGGGGTGATAAAAAGTGTATATACGTGGGCGAGACAAAAAGAAGGGTCTCCAAGCGTATGTCAGAGCACGAGACTGCAATCAAAACTCGTAATAAGCAATATTTAACAACAATCCATCATCAAAAAACAGCACATGAAATTATGTATAACAAACCAATAATCCTTACCACAGAAAAGGATTGTTATCTTAGGAAGTTCTATGAATCATTAATAATCAACACGCACAGATGTTACAATACAGATGTATCCATTCGAAATGCATCGTTGTATGATTTGAAATGATTCTATCAACTTGATGTATTATTAAGAATATTCTTTGTTATTATGTTGTAGTTTTGATTACTCATGTTTTTAAATATGTTTTTCTTTCTATATGCATCTGAAGACGAGAAAATAATCTCGAAACATGTTATGTGAAGATATATTTTTGTTATTGAAGATATATGTGTTATGGTCTCTTTTATATTTATATTAAAAGTAGCACGCAATTTTGCCACCAGGGGAAATCTGGCGCTAGAAGTGAAATCTGTTGCTACTGACAAGTTGGTGGATGTAAGAAAGACGGAAACTGATTCGCGTTATTGTGATAAGACTTAAGTGTTGTGGCTCCCATCTTATCTGAACGTCCGTTCTTAGTTAAGTTTTACTATCAATAATGCGGAAACGCTGAAGCCACGCTTCGAGAATTCCGGTGTTGGAAGAATAGGAGGTAACAATAACGAATCTTAGAAAAATGATTTTACGATTTGAAAATAGTGGATCTTTAGCACTGACTTGTGAGGCTAGGACGAGGGCACAAATGGATAATTCCTCTAAAAGTTAAAGAAGTTGCAACTTGTATACTTTGACATTCTTAGTTCGAACGGAGGTAGATGAAAGATCTTGTGGAATTTATATTTTTATCTGAACGGCAGTATTAAAACACAATTGTTGCATTTGAAAATAACCTTGTCTTGCTGCACATAACCTTGTCTTCCATCAGATCCCTTTACACTCAGCAAAAATCATTATGTGTGTATGGTTTCACTACATTGGTCCGTACTATTTAATATTAATATTTGACTCTTACATAGTTCCTCAAAACGAAAATATCTTCAAACTCATTCCGACTTCTAGATGTTGATAATCGAACAATTATTCCCATTCGAGTTTTAATTATACACATTCGAGTTTTAATTATTGCAGCAGATGTACTTCATTCATGAAGTACTTCTTCCCTGGGAGTAAAGGTAGATGCAGTTCCTGGACGTTTAAATCAAACTTCTTTTCTATCCAATTTCCCAGGATTTTTTGTTGGTCAATGTTCAGAAATTTGTGGAGCTAATCACAGCTTTATACCAATTGCTATTGAATCAGTAAATATTAAATCTTTTATTAACTGAATTAAATCAATATACATTAGATGGATGGAAGAAAGCAATGGTCTCTTAAACCATCTTATAACAATTATCACCTGTTTCTAATGAGAAGACTAGTTAAACCATAATATTAGCAAACGAAAATAAATAAAGAAATAAATTAAACGAAAACATTATAGAGGATTTAAAAAATGATGTAAATATAATTGTTATAGGGGACATGAATGTGCGCATAGGTAATTTAAATTGTAAATGTTTTAATTCTAATTTTGAGGAAGAAATATTATTTGAAGATAGAAACTCATTAGATAAGGTGTGTAATAAAGATGGAAAATTACTTATGGAATGGGCAAGAGAAAATAATTTAGAAATTTTAAATGGAAACTATGAAAATAATAATGTAGAAAACTGGACTTATATTGGTAATACAGGATGCTCAGTGATCGACCTATGCTTTGTTAATGAAAAATTCTTACAAAATGATATTTATTTTGAAGTAGGGGAGTGTTGGATATCAGATCATCTGCCAATCTCAATAGGAAATACAGTATGTAGAAAAAATATAGTTGAGAATGCAACAAAGAAATATATATGGGAAGAGAGTTTAATAGGAGAGAATATAAATAAATATAAACAGGTAATCTCAGAAAAATTAAACGATTTAAATTCTATTCACGAAATAAATGCATTTGATGAAAGCTTTACAAAATTATTAAAAGAGGGGGTACATAGTATAAGAGAAAAGAAAGAAAATATAGAAGAAAAGGGATGGCGTGATAAAGAACTTAAAGATTTAAAAAAAAAGGTAAAAGAACAGTTAAAAAATTTTAAGAGTGAAAACACAATAGAGGAAAGAAAAAAATGTATAGCATTGAAAAAACAATTTAAAAAAATGTGCAAAGAGAAAAAAGAATAATGGGAGGAAAACATAAAAGAAAATTTTGATAGGATTAATACGGGTAAGGAATTTTGGGACATGATTAAGAAATACAGAGGTAAAGTAAGAAATTGTGACTATAAAAAAGAAATAGATGATGAGGTACTGGAGGATCATTTTATCACATTATTGGAGGGGGTTAGAGTTTCGAAGACTGAGAAAAGTAACAAAATTGAAAAAGGGAAGGAAAAAGAAATTGAAAATAGGTTAGTGAAGATAGAAGAGGAAATAGAACTATTTAATGAAGAAGTCAATCTCACAGAATTAATCTCAATTTTGAAACGCTTAAAAAAGAATAAAGCTGCGGGCCCCGATGGGATAAAAAATGATTATATTAAGAATATGCCTACAGATGGGATTAAAGTATTTTTGAGCTGGATGAATTGGATTTGGAAGGCCGAAAAAATCCCGGATAATTGGAGAACTGGAAAAATTATCCCTATTTATAAATCGGGAAATAAATGCGACCCAACTAACTATAGAGGAATTACATTATTAAATACATATTTTAAGATATTTGGAGAAATTTTAAGAGGTAGAATAGAAAAATGGTTAGAAGAAAAAACTTTGATTGTAGAAAATCAAGCAGGATTTAGGAAAGGTTATTCGACAATAGACAATATGTTCGTTTTAAATACCTGTATAATCTCAAGGTTAATGGAAAAAAGAAAGAAATTGTATGCATTATTTGTAGACTTTAAAACGGCATTTGACTCCTTAGATAGAACGATATTATTAAAATGTTTAGAAGAAATAGGAATAAAGGGTAAAGTTTTGAGAATAATTAGGAATATTTATGAAGAAACTATAGTTACAATTGGAAGAGGAACCGAAAAAATTAAATTTAATAAAGGTGTAAGACAGGGGTGCCTAAGTCCCGTTTTATTTATAATTTTGATTAATAATCTAGAACTAAAATTAAGAGAAGAAGGATGGGGTGGAACTAAGATAGGAAAAGAAAAAATATGTAGCTTATTGTATGCGGACGATTTGGTGTTAATGGCGTAATCAAAGCAGAATTAGATAAGATGATTAAGATACTTGTGGAATTCACAAAAGTTAATAAACTAACAATAAACTTAAAGAAAACAAAAATTATTATTTTTAGGAGAGGAGGAAAAAGAGCGAAAAATGAAAAGTGGCACTGGGATAATGAAGAAATTTTAGTTACAAATAGTTATCAATACTTAGGAAGATTTTTTACAACACAAAACAGTATAAATGAAAACGTGAAATATAGAAAAGAGAAAGGTGTTGCAGCGGCTTGGGAAGTAATTAAATTAATAAAAAGATCAAAATTAGAGGATTGGAGTAAAATTAGATTTTTATTTAAAACAATGATAAAAAGTATAGTAAGTTATGGAATGGAAATGGATGGATGGTTAATTAGAGAAGAATTTGAATCCATACAAAATTTGTTTATGAAAGTTATTTGGACGATGGATAGAGATGTCCTGGGATATATTATTAATGCGGAATTAGGTCTGATTCCTCTTCGTTTGGAGTTGTTGAGGAGGGCATTCAAATATTTGGAAAGAATAATAAATTTAAATATAGCAAGACTGCCGAGAATATGTTGGGAAGATATGGTTGAGAAAGCAAAAATTGGAAAATTAAATAATTGGACAAAACAGATTAATGAAATATTTATTGAAGCTGGATGGGTTGTAGAATGGGATAGAGCGTTAGAGGTCGATTACTGGGCATCCAATAAAGAAAAAGTTATAATGAGAATCGGGGAAATAACATTGCAAAAAATGTATAATAAAATTCAAAATTCGACATATTACAAATTTTTAAATTGGCAAATAAATGGTTCCTACTACATCTGCATAAAAGTTAAAAATAGGTATATAAAAGAAGTATATATTAAATTAAGAATAGGTTGCATATGGAGAAATAGTAAATACTGGAAAAAAATAGAAGATAAATGTTGTAGGTTGGGTTGTAAAGTAATAGAAGGGTGGGAACATGTTATTTTTGACTGTGAGAAATTGACTGAGGAGAGAGAAATGTTGGAAATTGAGAATGTAAAAGATAGAAGAGGTTGGTGGTATAATATATCGTCTGCTCAGTATGTAAATAAAAAGTTATGTAAATTTATAATAACATTTATTGAAAAAGGTAAAAATATGGAATTATATATATATAAACTCGGTTCATGGCGTCAGGTGCCGCCTTCCGAAAGAATCTGCAAGAAGTCCATTCCAGGTCTTCCGGTCAAGGGTCCATTCCTCTTCCAGACTTCTAATCCTCATTGCTTTTTTAATATCGTCCATCCAAGCCTTTCGTGGTCTTTCTCGTTTCCTTTTTTGATTAGTTTTGTAATCAAAAGCGATTTTGGGCAGTCTTTCGTCACTCATTCTTTTAACATGACCAAACCAAATTAATTGTTTTCTTTGAAGATCGTCCAAAATGTTTCCTTTTAATTTCATCATTTCTTTGATTCTTTCATTTCTTGTTCTTTCTATTCTTGATACCCTGCATGATCTTCTTAGGGCATCCATTTCCACTGCCGCTAATTTCTTTTTTTCTGTCTCCGTAATCCTCCATCCCTCTGCCCCATATAACAAGATGCTCTTTACAATAGAATTGTATATATTATACTTCCTTTTCCTAGAGATCTCTTCACTCCACCAAATAGAATTTAATAGTTTTATAGCCTTCCTTCCTTGGAATTAATATAGAAGGAATAAATTGACTTAATTGTAAGCGTATGGGTTTTAGTTTTTGACTTTTCATTGATATATTTGAAGAATTGTTATTATTTATTTCGAATACTCCTTTATTTAATTAATGAAATCATATATGTGAGTGGTTCATATATATATAGTTTTTTGATGTACATGAATGATATATTTGTATTTTTGTGTATTTTTTTTTCTCTAATATTGTTGTTATTATTATTATATTTTAATTAGTTATTAAGATGGGGAGGATTTATGTAAAAACAAATTTAATTTAAACCTAACTTGTAATATAATTAATTTACTAATAATTATTTAAATGTCTGAGATAAATATACTTAAGCTTTGGAATCCATATTATAACTTGTAAAGGGTATAACCCCGAAGAAGTTAAATAAATTTTACTTACTTACTTACTTACTAAACCATAATATTTGCATGTCAAACTAAAATTACCTCACAGTGTTTTCTAATTCCTCAAATAGCTTCAATAAATTGAATTCTTATATCATCATCCTTTATCCTGTGCCTCATTCATAGATTTTATTTGATTGATAAATCCGAAAATTTACCAAATAATAGTAAAGAACAAATTAAGTGAAAATGATAGTTAATCTATTTTCTGTGTTTGATCCATCTTCGTCAATTATAAACCTTAGTATAAACTGAATTAGAACAATTCTAGGTTTATCTCTTATTCCTATACAATTATGAATAATTTCTTCTCGATTCAACATTTTATGAAAATTATTCCTATCTTATTTAAGAAAAGAATTTAAATTCCTATTACCTAAATTACTTATAACCCTTCTTCCAATTTGGATATCATTTATAATCTATGGATAATCATAAATACCAATATATATTTGTTCATTTAGTACCTCAAGGTACACCTGCGGCACTTATATCATTTATAGTTGTTATTGAAACAGAAAAAAATATTATTCCCGGCACTTTAGCTATTCGTTTAGCTGCCAATATAATTGCAGGACATTTATTAATTACTCTGTTAGGATCTACCGGTCCTAGACTATCCCTAATTTTAGTATCTACGCTTATTATTGGTCAAATTGCTCTCCTAATTCTTGAATCAGCAATTATTCAATCTTATATTTTCGTTACACTTTCAGTACTTTACTCATCAGAAGTTTACTAATGTCAGCCCAAATGTTTCATCCGTTTCATATTGTAGATAAAACACCTTGACCATTAACAGGAGCTTTAAGAGCTTTTATATTAACTTCAGGTATAATTATATGATTTCACTCTTATAATATAAACCTTAATATGCTAGACTTATTACTACTATCTTAACTATATAGGAACTCTTAACTATAGGAACTCTTCAAGGGGCTCATACTTCAATAGTAGTAACAGGATTAAAATGAGGAATAATCTTATTTATCGTTTCGGAAATTTGCTTTTTTGTATCATTCTTTTGAGCCTTTTTTCATAGAAGACTAGCACCTACTATTGAAATTGGTATAAAGTGACCTCCTGTAAAGTATTATCCTGTAAAGTATTATAATAGCGGTATTAAGAAGAGGAATTTGGAATGGATTAACCATTTAATCCATTCCAAATTCCTCTTCTTAATACCTCTATTCTATTAGCCTCTGGAGTTACAGTTACGTGAGCTCATCATAGCCTTATTAATGTTAATTTTTCACAAGCAAATCAAGGCTTAATTTTAACTGTAATCTTAGGTTTATACTTACAGCCCTTCAAGCTTTTGAATAGTAGGAAGCCCGTTTCTCTATTGCTGATCCCGCCTATGGATCCGCATTTATTATAGCAACAGGTTTTCACGGTTTACACGTAATTATTGGTACCACTTTTCTTCTTATAATTCTTATTCGCCACAACCTTAAACATCTTTCACCTATTCACCACTTTGGATTTGAAGCAGCTGCCAGATATTGACACTTCGTTGACGTAGTCTGACTTTTCCTATTCACATCAATTTATTGATGAGGAGGCTATCTTATTATTAAACAAAGTATTATTAACTTCCAATTAATAGGTCCATATAGGATAAGATAAACATATGTTTAAATAATAAAGTTTGCTTTGCAAGCGAAAATTGATATCCCTATCTATGTTTAGGTAAAAAGCGAATCATCGCAATCAGTTTCGACCTGATGATTGATATAAAAATCTTTACTTTAGAATATACAATTTAAAGCTGCTAACTTTAATAATAGCGAATATCGTTAATATTCTTTCATATAGTTTAAATAGAACATAACATTTTCAATGGTAAAGAGTCTTGAATATGAATTACTTTCAGATAAATCACTTTAGCAACTTCAATAGAATGTTCTCATTAAATTATAAAAGCACAATATAACTATTACTATCAACAACCAAATTAAAAAAGTAGTTAAATACACCTTTAAAGAATTATTTTGTAACCACTGTCCTAAAACCGAATATCACACTAATAATAATTTAAATAAACCCT
This sequence comes from Thereuonema tuberculata, assembly GCA_023159025.1. Lineage (NCBI taxonomy): Eukaryota > Metazoa > Arthropoda > Chilopoda > Scutigeromorpha > Scutigeridae > Thereuonema > Thereuonema tuberculata. The sequence goes on from JAFIDM010085258.1 coordinate 8,511, forward strand.
GAGGTCCTACTTCTTCACCTCAAGCTTGATCACTAATCAATCCAAAGCACCAAAAATAAATAGAATAAATAGAACTATAATTCAAAGATAAATATGAATACAGATACTCACTTTACGATCTATCTGCTTAACGACCACTCGCACTTACGACCTCCAACCTTGAAGGTACAACTTCTGTTTCATCGTCGTCATCTCCCTTACCTGGACCCTCTACAGCTCCAGATAACCAAATAAACAAATGATAATATGTACATACGCATGTCTTTTTATGAATAAATTTGAAGTTTGTTGCATAATTTTTATAATTACAATGATCCTATATTCCCGGCGCACGTTCCTCGCTTATCGACCAATTCGCTTAACGACGTAGTCGTCGGAACGGAACTCGGTCGTAAAGTGAGAAGTATCTGTATATAAAAATCATTTCAATTATAAAAATCATTACAATATGATCAGTGAACATAACATGAGACAAAATTCAAACTAATTTCCATCAAACATCAAATACTTCAATGTGAACAAAGACGCCAAAACAAAACTTCACCAATATTTCGTTTCTTTAATCAAGAAACTTCGTCAAGGTGTACATAAAAGAGAAAGAAAAGAAACCATCTTTCTCTTTCTAAAATAAACAAACAATATAAACGTGAAGAAACATGCAGGCTCTAAACGTGAAAAGATAACAATCTGAAACCAACCAAACAATATAAATAATCTAAAACACGATTAATTGAACGAATCGGTCAATTTTAGAAGAAATCAAACCAGAACTGTCATTGGAATCATCTATGCTAAGACTGAGGCTTGCATACTTCGGCCACGTAATGAGGAGAGAAGACTCCCTGGATAAGACTACCATGCTTGGGATGGTTGAGGGAAAAAGAAAAAGAGGAAGACCGAGAACAAGGTGGTTAGATGTTAACAAGAATGATACAAAATTTGAGTTTCCATGATTTAAAGAATGCTACAAATGATCGTGGAAATTGGAGGAAGTTTATCCATCGGATCACCAAGAGTAGGACACGACTGAATGGATAATACAACAACAACAACAAAAAACACGAGTCAAAGAACAAAAACTTAAAACCAAACTTAAACACAATATTAACAAACCAACACAGTTTAATTTCTCTTTTAGTTTGCTATTATTTCCCATAAATTTTTAAACATTCCGAAAGCAATTTCATTCACTTTCAAAGATCTTTCTTTATTTTACTCCAATTGATGAAGCATGATTCTAAGAGTAATCTTTCGGTTTCATCATGAGATTTATATATGATGTTTATCAGAGGATCCGGATTGTGATACAAACTAAGGCAGTGATCCGCCCAGTCAGAAATTCCTTTCTTATTTCTTCTGTACGCTCTTGAATGTTCTTCAACCCGTTCCTTCAATGACCTCCCAATACTACCAATATAGATTTCACCATAATCTCTACATTTCAAAACGAAAATAACTTAGATTAACGTCATTAGCTTTACCTACCATAATTTTGCTTTAATTTCTGAAAAATTAATTAATGACAGAATTAACAAACTTCACTGATATCCATTCATTAATAACCTTTCCTTTTCTCACGTTAACTCCTTTCACAAAGATTTAATATTTACTTTTGAAAAGGAAGAAAATGAAAAGCTTTCATTTTTGGATATTTTAATCAAGAATGATAATATTTTGAGTTATGAACATTTTCACAAAACATATCAGAGCAAACACATGTTGAATTTCACTTCGAACCACAGGTTATCTACAAATAAGGCTATAATTTTTAATAATTTAAAGAGAATCACAAATTATACTGAAGATTGTAGTTTATGGAAATATAAAGTTAAAGATTTCAAGGAAACATTATTAATGAATAAATATCCAGTGAAGTTTGTAATTCTATCATTAATAAATTTTTCAGAAATAAAAGCAAAATTATGGTAGATAAAGCCAATGATGTTAATCTAAATTATAAATTTTTGAAATTACCTATTGAAATAGATTTGGATTGTAATGTAAGAGAGATGTATAATGAAAATAAGATAAAAGGTTAAAAAACAATTAAAAATAATGATTCTTGTAATTTACGTAAAATGGGGGTTATTTAGGCCAACGCTTTAAAATATACAGATTGTGGTGAAATCTATATTGGTAATACTGCGAGGTTATTGAAGGAGCGGGTTGAAGAACATTCAAGAGCGTACAGAAGAAATAAGAAAGGAATTTATGACTGGGCGGATCACTGCCTTAGTTTGTACCACAATCCGGATCCTCTGATAAACATATTATATGAATCTCATGATGA
>JAFIDM010085259.1:0-10799 GCA_023159025.1 Thereuonema tuberculata
TAAATCTTATAAGTATTTTCATAGCTATTAAAACTGTACAATCACAATATTTTCAGGACTATCTGTATGGGGCTAGGAAACATTTATTTTATACTTTTCAGTCCGTTTCAAAAACATGATATATTCAAACAACTATTTTTTGTAATTAATTATTTTTCGCTTTTTAGTCTTGTGTGTATAATATTTTTCAATCGATTTTAAACATTTTGATTAGATTAAGTAAATAGGATATCAGTTAGTTGTTTAAAAGATATAAAATTTTCATCAAAAAGTAAATGAACTCTCTTCTCATTTTCAAAATAAGTGGATTATTTATTTTTATGATAAACCAAATACCTTGAACTGATATTAAAAATTGTTAAATATTAAATATTGTAATAATTATAACTTAATCATTAAAACTAAAAACTTCTATGACAGATTTGTACATAGTGGAATATTCATTTTTATTATAAACCTACTACCTTGAACTAATATTATAAATTATTAAATATTAAATATCCTAATAATTATTACGTAACCATTAAAACTAAAAAATCCCTATGACAGAATTGTAAATAGTGGAATATTTATTTTTACCATAATCTACTAACTTGAACTGATATTATAAATTATGAAATATTACATATTCTACTAATTATTACTTAACCATTAAGCCTAAAAAATACTTGACGTCGCCATTTCTTTCTACCGGCAAAAATATTAACTACAGTATTCATGGTTAAAGTTACTGATGTAATTATCGAAAAGCGATAATCCCACAATCCAATGCTCGAGTACGATGATTCAATAAGAAATGTAAATTCTCTTTAAAAAGTTGACATCTGTACATTCTTACGCATAGAATTAATTTATTTCTGTAAAAATATTGTTTATTTTCGAAATATAATCTCCGCACTTTGATACTTAAATCATAATGTCTTCGACTTTTGTCGAAGCAATGGAGAAAATGGCGCTTGTGGTCAATGATACGGTTGCCTATTGTTAAATTTCACTGACATCTACCGGCATAAATATGAACTACACTTTTTTTTTTACACATAACGATTCTTAAGGAATTTTTTTACTGTAAATTTATGAGGAAACTGTTTTCAAATATGTCCATTTAAGTGGACAAGGGGAGATAAAGAGTTAATGTTGCATTGTCATCCAGTTCTGAGCTATGTTTAAACTTTGAAGTCTCTACCTCATCGTGAAGATAGTTTAAATTCAATTGCCAAATTATACAGAAAAAACAAGCAAACAGACAGACAAGAAAGCGAGTTAATAAAAACGTGTTAATAAAATACACAGCACTGTTAAGATTGTTAGATCAGTGAGATGGAAATTAGTTTTTTTTTACAGGAAAGAGATCTAATGGAATGATCTCAATGTGTTCTTCATAAAGTCCATGTTTTGGAGAAATAGGGTTAACAGGAAACGAAGGAAATAAAGCATCAAGATATTTCCAATATTTCAAGATTTATAAGAAACTTAGTGGAGATCGATACCGCCAAGGAGAATTCAATTGCAACATCAAGTATCAAGTAGTGTCATGATGCATTCTAAAAGATTAAGGTATATTTCCAAGTGGAGACAACTAATACACTCATTAACAAAAAAAAAACGACGACCCTAGAAGAAGTTGTCCGATGGAGACAAAAATTGGTGGAGAGAAAGGTTATGTACAGAATAGAAAATGATTAAAATTTCAGACAAATTGAATGATTTATTTCAGAGTTACAGAGTTACAAAGTAACGAGCTCAATAAGGTGTTGACCCACCTTTACCCTGAATGGAAGCTGCCACACGACGTGGCATAGAATGATAAAGGTCCCTGATGGTCTCCTGCGGTATTTCTTGCCAAATTTGCTCCAATTGTCGGGCTAGGTCATCCACATTCCCTGGTGAATGCAGTCGCCTTCCCATTATATCCCAGACATGCTCGATTAGAGAGAGATCTGGGGATCTGGCTGGCCAAGGAAGTGTTTCACAAGCTGCAAGACAGGTCATAGCAACACGTGCGTTATGTAGTCTGGCATTATCTAGCTGAAAAATAAGGCCAGGGTACTGCAAAAGGAAGGGTAGCAAGACAGGTCTCAGAATGTCGTCGACGTACCGCTGTGCTGTAAGTGTTCCGCTAATGACGACCAAAGGGGTCCGGCTATCAAGGGAAATGGCACCCCAGACCAAAACTACTGGTTGAGAGCCTGGGTGGTGTGCAATAGTGAAAGCAGGATCGGCACGCTGCCTGGGCATCTCCGGACAAGTCTGCGACTATTGTCAGGCCGCAGTTGCAAGCGGGATTCGTCGCTAAACACTATACGTAACCAGTCAGCATCATTCCAAACGGATCGAGCCAAGCACCACTGTAATCTGGCCCGACGGTGTGCAGACGTGAGTGGAATGTGGCATAGTGGTCGGTACGAGCGTAGATGTCGCTCTCTCAGCCGTCTGTGAATGGTCATGGTGGACACTCGTGTGCGGGTCGCACGTCTGATGGTTATAACGATGAATCAGGCACAGTGACAGCTGATCTGACAATCACTCTATCCTCCCGCTCTGCTGTGGCCCTAGGTCGACCGCTACCTTCATGACGCTGAAATTTACCATTGTCCACCCATTCCTGCCAACATCTTCTAATCACCGCATCACTTCGACCCATATGACGAGCGATTCTCCGATTTGCCCAACCTGCCTCTTTGAATCCAATGATACGACCTCTTTCAAACTCTGACAGTTGCACGTAATGAGCTCGAATCCTACGGCGAGGCATTTTTTCAGTCGTTGAAAGGTATCCTAATCGCAATGCAACAGAAATTTTGACCATCAGATTGAGAATCGCTTCTTATATACATCTGCTGAGTGCGCAGTTCCGATGCGCTGTAGCTCTCGCTATTCATTCATTGGAATTCAAAGTTTAATCATTTGCATGGGCGGTCCCAATGTCTTTGCATACGAAATTTCATTACAATTGGACAACTCCTTCTAGGGCCTTCTGTTAATGAGTGTATTATTCATAGAAACAACGATTGAATATCGATGCGAGAATGATAAGGGACTTTTCTACCAAGGAGAAATTACGAAGACGTTAATTTATTTAACGAAAAATTATTCTATTATTTCAGATTGACTATTCCAGATATCAAGACGAGGATAACTGAATAAAATAAACTTACGAACCTTCAACAGTAAATTCTTTTAAGAGGATATTAATTCGTAGAAGAATAATTCATTTGATTGAGATAGTAAAAGATATTTGTATTCCAGTTAATGCTTAAAATGTATTTTTTAACTAAATATATGGGTGGCCATAATTAAACAAGAACCGCAATAGACAAAAACCTGTTGGGGTAAAAACGACCAAATTTGGTGCATATATTATTCAGCCCATGGGATTATGATTTCGCAGAAAACAATTTTTAGTGCCGAATATCTCCACCGGGGGGAAACTGGAGCTGTACACTACAGCGGCCCAGTGACAGACAAAAGATATCATCAGTTATGCGGATATAAGCCTCAACATTGGTCAGTTTGACCTGCTTGATGGTGCTGTGAATGTTACTACATACAATGCTGTGTTTATGTGATCGCGTTTTATTTTGACCAAAATAACAATACTGCGCTCATTGCACTACGGTTATTCCGAACAACGAAGTGCCTACTGTAAAGTCCCGTGACTATTACCAATTTGCGAAACATGAGCTCACGTTTTTCATAGGATTGATAGTTGAGCAAGTCAGCATTTCACCAACAACCATTTAATTCGTGGAGCCTTCCCGACGACGTGACCGCACGTTCGCATGATCTCACGCCATGTGACTTTTGATTTGAGGGGTTACATGAAAGCATTGATTTACCGAGAACAAATTGATATTTTGGCAACAACGACCAAATAGAGGAAGGTAGGGTAAGATGACGAACTTAAGCTTCAGATTTTTTTCCTGAGCTTAGTAAGTGGTTTGAAAACCTGAAATTTGAAAGGATACTTCTTTGAACCTTTATGTTCCATAAAAAAAATATGAAACGCTGTTTTACCCTCTCGAATTATGAGAAATATCTCATAAAAAAAGAGTAATTTTCGTCATCTTACCCTATCTACGGGGTAAGATGACGAATTGGGGTGGGTAAGATGACGAACAGATTAACTTAACCTATATTACGATATAAACATTTTATTTTAAAAATGCAGAGAAACAATTTCACTTACTAACGAGTGTAATGAATTATAAAAGTCACAGATGAAACAGTTAAATTACAATAACAGATTGCTCGTAAGGAAACAAAACTGAGAACAATTAGGTACAACAAAAATTTAGAAGAACATTAGTGTTGGCTCTGGCACGTTAAGTTTCTTTGCTGCAAGCATTTACACTTGATGTTTTATCTTTTACTTCAGCAATAGCTGCATTCACTGTCTCCTTATCCCACTTTCCCCTGTCACTTTTCCTTGTATAATTTCGTGGCATGTTATAATAACTAAAACATTCATAGATAAACAGTCATACATGAGCATTTAAAAGAAAAGAAACAATAACTGCAACTAAAATTCAGTTTCAAAACCAATTTTTAAAATTGAACAAAAGCTATTCATAAAAGTTACTCAAAAACATGTTGAATAACTAAGCAAACTTCTCGTCATCTTACCCGCCCTGCCATTCGTCATCTTACCCCACGCCGCCAATTTATTTTAGAACTTATTTATCATTACTGTAGCTTATTGTAAACAACCTACACCATACATAGTTCGTTACATTATGAGTTGTATTTTGAGAATATTTTATAAAAGAGCAAAAACAACTTAACGTACTCGAGTAATTCCTTACGATGTGAAGTCGAAAAATTACAAACGCACGGGAAACAAACACATCTTAGTCGCTACTGCTCGCAAAACAATCATTACCGACATCGTTTGCAGTGAACTACGTTACTAATCACCTAAGCCTCAGAAATTGCTTGGCCAGGTGCTCCTATCTATGAATGCGTCGGAGAAATACCGAGTTCGTCATCTTATACTCTTCGTCATCTTACCCGGCTTTCTCCTACTGCTTTACGTGACACAAATCTGTGGAGATTGGCAGCGTTCAGCAGTAGGATCTATAATCTATAGAATGCAGATTTTGGACAATCTGCAAGGACAACATATTGAACCGTATGAGTAACTGAATAACAAAAAACCTATTTTACGCTTTTGGTTTTTTTCCAATGTCTGATTAGCTCACCATACGGCGCCAGTTTCCCCACTGGTGCGCCATTCGGAACTAGAAAAATCTTTCTGCAAAATCGTAAACCCATGGTCTGAACAATATATATCCCAACTTTGGCAGATTTTCACTTAACAGGTTTTCCCTTGTTGCGCTCGAAAGATCTGTTTAATTATTTCCACCCGGTACTATGCATATTTCTTTATTCAAATCTGATTGTTAATATATTAAGCCATCAGTACATATTTAATTCTTTGAAAAATATCTGCATAAATTATTATTTATATACTGTTGAAGATTTGTAAGTAAAGGAAACTTAAATATCAAATATAAATAATTTATTTCACTCTATTTATTTCACTTCCAATGTTTCCTTTGTAATTTCTTTTAAGTAGGGGAAAGGGCTAGATTTATTTAGGTTCGAATCGGAGAAGATGAAAGACTTTTAATATAAAGTAAGTCAGAGAATTGCTCGCGCGGTAGACGTTGTTGCTAACACATGGCCTTTCACCTCTGAGTACCGAGGTTCGGTTTTCTTGTGGGTTTCGTGATGGTGGACAGGTTTAATCGGGGTTCTCTCGTTTCCCTTGCACTTCTCTCATCATACTTTCTTAGTCTTTCTCTTCGTCTGTCCTTATTTCCGTGGGATAGCACAATAGACCAACGGTCGCGGTGCTTGGCTTTTCTGCCACCCACTCTCACCACATAACATAACATAACAGAGAACCAGAAAATGCTGAATATTACCTTAATTACATGCATTTTCCTAAATTGAAGTTCAAATTTTTGAATATAGAACTGATCATAGGAAAAGAAAGATTAAAGAAGCATTCTTTATTAATATAATGCAATGACCATAATACAAATAATGGAAAAGAAGTCGATCTCTTATGCGTTAGATTAGCTTCTCAGTCTATTACTCATAAACAATCACCTTTAATGATTAGTTCAAAATTTATATATTGTTATTAAGTATTGTTAAATGTTGGGTGATTAGAATGATTTTAATTTCTTATCATAATCTCATTGTTTTTAATAAATGTCTTCTTTTTTGTTGTAATCATATATTTTTTAAACTGATATTATTGTTTGGAATGTGCTTGATAAAGGGAAACAGCCGGAGATCCCGAAAATTCGTTATTTCAATGATGTGTTTCTAATATATCTGTAACTTGAAATATTACATTTTTATTTTAACAACGTTCAAAAGCTCTTAAGATAATTTGGGGGAAGATGCAAGGTGGGGAAAAACGCATGTTTTGTAATATTTCGTTTATTAGAAGCTAGTTGGCAGAATTTTCAACGGCCAAGCGTAGAATCATTCAATGTGAAGGTTGCTGTTGAAAGTTTTCAATTTTACATCGAGTTCAATCGTAGTTAAATTGAAATCTTAACTCTTTGGACTTGGTCAGCACTTAAGTTATAATATTTCTATGACCATACTTAAGGTTTAGCGCTCGATGTATGACAGCAAACTTAATATAGCCTTGATAGTTTTGTCACGTGGTTCTTTGTGAGTGAATGGTAGGTATAAGCAACATGGCAAGTCCCCCTGATCAAAAATAAATATTTGTGGTGTCTTCCCTCAATGCATTGGGGACGAAGCAGTAAACTAAAAAATATTTTTTTCCGAATACTTCACCCCCTATTTAAATATAAAGTATAATTACATTTTTCATTTAATTATTATCAAATCTCAAAAATCCGACATATGAAGCATTTATTTGTTATTAATTTTATAAAACATGATTTTTGTATGCCCATTAATTATTAAATTGTTAATTTTATATATATTTTTTTTAATAATAATTATTATTCTTTGTTCGTAAGTGTTGTATTGAGTCAAGTCTTACAAAATATACCAATACAATTTCTAGAATATAACTCACAAATTACTGAACTTATTTTATACCAAACAAAAAAATACAATAAATAGAATTAATTCAATATTAACTCTTAGCGATAATCGTTTTTATTTAATGTAATAAAATTAAGGAATTGAGTTATTTTAATGAATTAGTTAATTTATTTAATGAATTCGTTTTATGATAAAAAAAGGGTTCCAAATGCGATTGGTTCCAATGTGTAAAATGCAAAAAAAAAAAAAAAAAATGGCTCCAAAAAAACTGCAGCAAGGACAACTTACATTGCGCAGTGTGAAGGGTTTTTCTTCAGTGTCGCTTGTCTAATTTAAGGTCAATGAAATGTTTATGAAGGCTTGTTAAATATTGGCTGAATATTCTTTGTTTTTCTTAAAAATTGTAAACTTCATAACCTGTGGCATCTTCCCCGCATATTGGGGGAAAATGCTATTTTTGATGAATTTAATTTAAGGGCATTTTTGTATTTGTTGCATTTACTGTAGTGCATTAAAATTTTTTGCACTTAATAGTTGTAAGAACGAGCAGTAATTTGACATATTTCAATAAGTTTTTTGATTTTTCGTTTTCAAGTTAAAAAAAAAAATAACTGTCAAGTATTGCGTTTTCCCCCAAATTACCTTTTATTAAATATTATGATTAATATTAACATGAATAACGTGATTAATCCCATTAACTTAACGCTAATTTTGTATTTAAAGAAATATTTTAAATGTAAAAAGCTTTTTAGAACTATTAAAATAAAAGAATTGTACTTTAAAGAAGTCAATTAACATTTAAAAATGGATACAAACGTTTCGAATATCGACTGATATCCGTTCTCAAGGTATTAAGGCAGATAAAACCTATTACATCAAATAAATTTATTATTATTCATTACATTCTTATCTATGTAAAATAAATACAGTTGATTTTATGATAAAAAAAGTGCTACTATTCTACGTTCTTTCAAAAACAACTAATAAAATTAAATATATTCTGAAAATGAAGTCGTATCCACCATATCTATCAATATGAAATAAACATCTATCAATAATCAATAACCTAATTATCATTGGTTAACAATATACATAGGGGTCCACAACTATGTACTCACTCTTTGATAATCAATATATCGGGATCAAAATGACAGAGACATACAATTCTTGAGCCACAGTGTAGTTCACTAATTGCGGATAGCAGGTTGTAATACGAGTGGTTCGACAGCATGGTTCGCGATGATGAAGATTTTGCAGGGAAATTTATCGGTCTAACGAGGCACAGTTCTAACTCAACGGTACTTAAAACCGTCACAATTGTGTGTATTGGGCTCCTGTTAATCCACACGTTCACGTAGACAGTGAAGTGAATCTACCAGGTGTTAATGTGTGGTGTGGTCTATCATCTCGTGGTTGGTCTATCATCTCGCGATTGATCGACCCTTTCTTATTTGAAGCTACTGTAAGTGGTGAGACGTATATCTTCACATCGAGTTTCCCTGCCATTCGAGAGATGTTTGGCGATGAGGTATTTTGCCAACAGCGAGATGGTGCTGCATCTCAATAACATCGCAATGTCAGGGCGCCAGTGAATCTAGATGATGGGTAGGTTGCAGAGGTGTCATTGAGTACAGACCGCTGTCTCCAGACCTAACACCCCTGAACTTCTACCTGTGGGAGACCATGAAGAATGAAGTTATAGCCAAAGCCAGCTCCACTGGAAGCGCTACTAGAATCCATTACAGCATCGTGCGCAGCCAACACACCGGACACTGACATCCATAGTTCACTCAGCAATTGAGCGCCATTGACGCTGTACTGCCGTTGATGGTGGTCACCTTGAACGCCTACAATGATTCGTGTAACCTTTGCTATCTCTTGAGCAATTATTGAACTACACTATGGCGCAAGAATTGTACGTCTATGTCATGTTGTTCCCGAGATATTGATTATCAAAGAGTGAGTACATAGTTCTGAACCCCTCAATTTCGAACACAATTTCAGTCTCTCTCCCTTCCTTGTGTCAACTTTATCGACTGATAATATCTGTAAAGAGAAATATTACGGTCGGAGACCGTAGTTTTATTTCCTTTTCAACCAGTATTTAACTTTTAATTGACTTTCCTTCTAACAATAAATTATATAATTCCAATAAATACAACTCAATTAAATGTTATTTTCTTTCAAATACCGTATTTACTCGCACAATTTCCCCTTTTTTTCATCAATATTTTGACAAAAAAAGGGTGGGTGGGGAAATTACGCGATGTTTTTCAATTTGAGGAAAAAAAATATGGTGAAAGTGTAAGGAAAACCACGTTAAATATTGATTTTAAAGCAAGAAATGTAATTAACAACAATGTTATTAACACGCAACATTTAAAATATAAGAAATCACATCTCAACATTTGTTTTTTCTCCAAAGTACAGTTAAGCAATAGGCATGCACGGAAGTGTGTGTGCGACTGTGACGTAATTTCGTAACTCACGCAGCGCAGCCCGCCATCTTTAAAGCTGATCACTGCATGACGTCAGCATCAGCTGCCTGCTAATAGAGTTGAGGAAGTAGAGGTGGGGAAATTATGCGATAAAAATAAAAATTGAATTTTATAGTCCACAAAACTGGGGTGGGGAAAATACGCGATGGGGGAAATTATGCGCGTAAATACGGTAAAAAAACTTGATGGAAACATACATACTTAAGAACACAGATAAGCATTTCCCTTCTGTTGTTGCACTTTCATGCATGGAAACTCCTTTAGATATTGCAGGCGGGAAGCTAGTGCCCTGAAATGATTTTTAAATTTATTGATATATTAAATTATAATGTCATTCATAAAACTTATATAATTATATAATTGATTTGTTGCTTTTATCCATCTCAATAATTTCAACAATTAATAACCTAAAATATAGAATTATATGACATTTCTTTTATGTGGAATCTAGTCGTTTCATTTAGTTTTTTGAATAGTCCCTTGAATTTCTGATGAATTTTTATGAATAATTAGAAAGCTGCTTTATGAATGAAAATACTGTTTTATTCAAAACTTTTTGCTTTATGGTCAATAAAAAATAATAATTTTATAAAGTTCTTTTAAATGAAGGCAATTAAGTGTAACGATTATTGCCCAGCAGTATTTCTCAAAATATTGTTATATTTGTTGATTCACTATATCTTGCTGCTGCAGTGTCTTAAGCTAGAATTTCGTTGACTTGCTAAGCAGCAGGGACTGCAGCAGTTCGTGCGACGACCTTCACTGCAACTATTTGGCCACTTCTATTTTCAGTCCAAACGAGTCTGTTGACTGTTGAGCAGTAGATTCCTCCAACGAAATGCTTCAACGACTTCAAAAATAGCCAATCATTACATTGCTCCAGACTTGTGCAAACTTAATGAATTTATAAATTTTCAAACTTAAAAATATACAATCAAGTAAAATAAGTATATGGATTTTTTTAATAATTGAACTATTATATTTTCATTGATCATATTAATTAAAAAAAATATTTTTTTTACTATTTATTTATTCAAATAAAGTTCGAAAATATTTTTCGTGATCTATAAATCACTTATAAAGAAATTAACAAAGAAAAGTTAAACACCTAACTTTGAACTATATGCTAGAAAAATTAAAAAAAATAAAATTTAGTAAGTTTTCTCAGAAATAAATATCGCCCAAACAAAAAATGCAGTTAAATAATATTTTTTTTATTTAATGTACATGAGATATTTTAATAAACTACATACATATATG
>JAFIDM010085261.1:0-10794 GCA_023159025.1 Thereuonema tuberculata
TGTGTTTAATTTCTTTATTTGTTGATAAAGTTTTTGTAACTGTAATTCTGTAATTATCCGACAAGCAGAAATTTAGCAATGATACTTAGGTTTTTTTTTTTTTTTTTTTTTTTTTTTTTACAATTCTCTTTCCAATCCATTTAACTTTTACTGTAGATTTTACTATTTGAAAGTAGGAATGTTCGAAACGTTTTTTGTAAAAAATTTCTTTAATTTTTTCTGTTGCATTAATTTGCATAATTTACTGATTTCTGTTCTATTGATGCCATTTCAATATTTTCAAATATTGCTTATTTATAATAATATTTGTTTTTATTTTATAATCACTATGTACTTTATAAATGTATTGTAATGCTTTATAAAATATGTCAATGTTTATTAATTATTGTATTTACTGAAAAAGTGTATCTTATCATCATAACAATAAATTCTTTTTTAATTTCAAGCCCTAAAATTTAATAAAATTTCTAAGAACAAACTAATTAATTAATAGTTATAATACAAAAAACAAAACAAGTTATCCAATCACCGCAAAATTTAACATAACTTATTTCCCGTGTATTTCGGCAGATAAGACGACCTTCAGATAAGACGAGGTGTAAATTTTCGTCAAATTTTTATAGTTTAAGCATATATCTGCCCCAAAAGACGACCCCCAAACTATCAACGGCTATGAATTCAGTTTAAATCAGCGATCATCATTTTGATAATAATACTGTGTAGCGTTTGCAGAATTATGTCCCAGTCGTTATTTTTCGAATGAACAAATTTTATTTTATTGCATTTGGCACCACTGATTCGCGATTGTTGGAAACATTCACACTGATTTGGGCATCCGGGTAATGACCTTGACTATTCACGACGCTTTCTGTCACACAAGCATAAAGCTTCAAAACCGCGCGGTTCCGCCATTTCCACCATCTTTCACCTCCAATGACAAGAGCAAAATGATGGTTTCGAAAATCCCATGGTAGATGGCTCTAGGAGTGGCTCTAGCCAATCATCGCAACGCCCGGCTATCCTTTCAATTTTAAATACATTGATTTGAAGTGAGTGTTTTGTTTTACTTTATAATGATTTTAATTTATATAAATTTCAATCTTATTTTTTTTGTATCTGTCGTATAAGACGACCCCGGATTTTGGGGGCCTTTTTTAATGATTCAACTATCGTCTTATCTGCCGAAATATACGGAACGTATTTACCTTATTAACATAATGCATAAAAAACTGAGCAAGATAACATCGAAGCAGATTCTTGATTATAGATATGCTGATGTGTGTGAACCGATCAAGATACAAAATGATCGACATGTCAAATATATTCTGACTAATAGATATTGTAATGTATATTCTGACTCACGAAGAACAAAGAATGAAGTACCTTCTTGTGTCAAGAACTTCACCCAGTTCATTGAACGCCAGAGTGAGTCAAAAATAAAAAAACCTGTTAACAGACCAAGGAAGAGAGTCAACTACACAGGTTTAGATATTTTTGAAAGATAAAAATACGTTACAAAAATTTATCGGGTTAAATTAAACAGAAAGTTTCTTGGATATGGGAGAACAGTACTGTTAGATGCTAAACTATCATTATGTTTTTTTGCGATCAAATACGCAAATTACATCTTCAATAGAACACCACATTCAAGTGTAAACGACGAGATACTACTAAGAGATAGCATCATAATGAAGGACGAAGATCAAGGAAATACGACTTTCCTTAAATTTTCTTGGGAACAAGATTAAAAGGTGAACTTTTAATGTGAGTGAATGCAATATCTTGTATTTAGGCATTTATCCGAATATTGAAGATAGGAATTGAAATAGCAGTTGAAATGATAAATATTTTTCATGTAAAGTTATATGCATAAAGAGAATATATCATGTTTGTCTTTTATTGAATTCAGGTCTGGATCTTTATTAATTGTATTTTAAGATTATATTCTGTGCAAAAAAAAATAATTTACAGCTTAGTTTGATTTGCATTATAAGAATTAACAAGTATCACTATCAAATCCTCCCAAAAAAACAAACAAAGAAACAAAGAGCAAACGAAAGAAAATAGGGCTAATCAGTATATTTTGAGAATTTTGTGCTTGTATCCAGAGTGTAGTTCATAGTAGCAGAAGCCTTATATCACCGCTCTGTCGGTTCGATGTAGGGAGAAATTCAGGATTGGTCGATGGACCGTTTAAGTGGTGTCGTTACAACATACGTCACAGTTTGAACAGCCCGTTGCTAGGGTTTTAGCATTGCCAACTGTTAGTCAAGATAGTGTTTATCCTGGTTTTTCTTTAAGGAAAAAATCAAACAACAAATAATAAAAAATTATCAGAACTCATTTTTAAGACTTCAAGAAAGTCCACATTAGAGATTTTTTTCCTTTATTTTTTGAGAATTTTAGGTGAAACATTAAGACGAAAAAAGTTGTATTTTTGCATATATAGGATGTTCGGACTGCCAAAGGCGATACTGCACCTGATGCCTAGAGCTTCTGATTGATTCACTCAAAAGCCACTTCAATAGCAAAGTACTGATCCGATATATTGAAACTCATTTCAGAGGTAAGTTCATAGAGAATAATTAGCTTCATTTTCGCAAACAATAAGAAAATTATTTATTCTTCTAGGTTTTTTGTTATAACGGTATCTCCTAAATCTATGGAAAGCATCTATTATTTTCTGTGGGATTTTTAAGTTGTCACGTTTCTGAGATTTTAATAATTATATTCAATAAATTCTCACCCTTTGTTTCTTCAACTACGTTTGAAAGGATACCTTTCAGTTTTCCTGTAAGTGATCCTACACTCGCTCTTTAAATAAGGCCTGAGGCATTTTGCGATCGCTACAGGGATTACTGCTTCTATCTTGTCTTTCAAGGGGGGGCCCATATATGCCCTTGCTTAACTTAATATATATTTCTTCCTTGTCGTAATTCCGTTAGTGGTTATCATTCAATCAATACCTTTGCATTAAAAGCTAAATCAACTATGCTGAAATGCTTTTGTTTAAATTTATATTAAAATATTCCACGACGATATTGTGTGGTCTAACTAGATGTTTAGAATTCAAAAACGTCTAGGTATTCTAATTCGCAAACCTGTATATTGCAAATATCAGTAATTATTCTGATTTTTACCATAAATAGTAATTTTCCGAACTTCAATAACACACTCTGTCTTTTATATAACCACCAATTGGAATGTTCAAACAATTTTTCTTTTTCTTAATGTGTACATAGTTTAACAACCTCATTTCCTTCTTAATTTTTCTAGCAATGCCAACTCCTCATCTCTTTCCTAATTATTCAACAATTATGTAATTATTGTTTTCTTCATTGGAATCCAATCATAATAAACAAAGCCATAAAAATATATAAAGTTATAAATATATAAAAATATATTAAGGAACTCAAAGTTTAAGGTAAAGCATCAAATAATCAAGTTTTAAAAGAATATATTTACTTCCAACAAAATCATATGAAATTTGTAAGCTTTAAGTAAAACAATTTGTCACATTTTCCAAGAACATTTTCTCTTATTCACTTCTAAAACGTTAGATATATTCGAACTTTCCATAGATTCCATAACTTGTGAATGATTTTATTCGATTTCATTGGATAAATTCCTTAGAAATTAATCGAAAATATTGAAACAATGGATTTACAAATAATATAATCTTTTATGAAAGTGTTTCAATTCTGGTTCAAATTATTATTATATTATATAAAAGCGTTATTTTGTCTGTCATTGTCATAAGACTTTACGTTTTTCCAATTTTGTGAGCTAACTATAAGAGATAGATTGGTCATGCAAAAGGATAAAATGTAGAGCTTTTTAAGACATACAAAATGCTACAAAAATCTTTCGAAAAAAGGTTTTGGTTTCCAAAAATCAAAGATGTCGCCTTTTAAAGAATCAAATTTTGACTTTTTCTCAATTTAAACGAAAAGTATAAAAGTTGGAAGAGAACATTATATTGAGAAAATGTTGTTATTTGAAAGTTCTATCGAACTGTACATCAGTCATTAACAAACGTTTCTGCGTTTGGAATATACATGCAAAAATGAAGTGTTTTTGCGGAAACCCCCTGTGAGTGCCCATGCGCAATACAACTGAGTTAAGCGGAGAAGCCCACAACGAGCTGGGAAGTCGTGTATTATCCGATCTCCATATTAATTTGCTAAATAAATAAAGGTTTTTTTTTTTAATGCTATACATGCAAGGGTTCCGGAGCGAAGCGACGGTACCCGTCTAGTTATTATGTATTATAATAACGTTATTCTGTCGTTCTGTCATAAGATTTTAAAAGTTTTTCCCATTTTGTGAGCAAACTATAAGAGATAGATTAGTAATGCAAATGGATAAAATGTAGAGCTTTTTAAGACAAACAAAAAGCTATAAAAATCTTTAGAAAAAATTTTTTGGTTTCCAAGATGGCGTCTTTTAAAGAGTAAAATTTTGACTTTTTCTCAATTTAAACGAAAATTATAAAAGTTGGAAGAGAACATTATATTAAGAAAATGTTGGTATTTGAAAGTTATATCGGACGATACAACAGACATTCACAAACATTTCTGCGTTTGCAAGATACATGCAAAAATGTGTATGGCACAACCCCAGGTGTGTGTCGCCAACCTACAATACACTTGAGTTAAGGGGAGAAGGCCACAACGGGCTGGGATGTCTTATATTGTCCGATCTCAATATTAATTTGCCAAAAAAATAAAGTTTTTTTTTTTAATGCTATGAGCGATTCAAGCGACCACTGGAAAGGCAGAGCGCTGCAATCGCTTCCCATGATTCATTGCATTAGTTTGGGATTTATCAAAAATTTAACGTAGCGGTATAGTAGGTTTCAATATTTCAGCATCATGGTATATAATTGTTGCGTGCCTGGATGTCACAATACAAGTAAAATTAAAAATATACGTTTCCTTAAATTCCCAAGAGACAAAAAAATGCGACAACATTGGCAATATATTCCATTATTTTGTGGAGAAAGAGATTCACTGAAACTTGAAAAGAAAAATAATTACTAAATGCGTAGTTAAAATACATACAAAACATTTTATGATGTTATTTAATTCTTCGATTTAGAGTTGATTTACTTTAATATTTTGTTCTAAAATTTCTTGGGTTTATTTTCTTATTGTTTTTAGTACTACAAGTTACACGTGTTAATAATAACCAGTACAATATCGCAATAGATCGTTAAAAAATATTTTAATATCATTTTATGTTTCGAAAAATATTTGTTTTAAGTCTCTGTTAAATTTATTGGAGAAATTTTCATAATTTCTATATATAAATCATCATGGCGCTCAAGCGTCGACCCTGTACCCGGCCACTGGAGCAGAGCCCATCCGGAACGGCCCTAGAACCCCCGGCGAATAGGAGGGTCGCGTCGGTGAGCGGAAAAGGGTCGGGCGCAGGCCCGCCGCGCCGCTGCAAATCTTGGTGGTAGTAGCAAATATCGAATGAGAACCTTGAGGACTGATGTGGAGAAATATTTGTTTTGTTTTGTTTTTTTAAAACAAAGGAGTTAATTTGTTAGACATTTTGATCATTTATGCGAACTTGTGGGTTTCCGTTATCGCAGATATTGACAATATAAATTCAAAATGATTATTTTTTAGTTATAAATTTTTATTTAGGGGTAAAACACAAATCTATGGTGTTAAAGAAAAGGGGAATTTATCTTTCTATGAATTTTCAGTCATTTTCATTATAAAAATTTCTGGAAAAAGGAGAACTTGTAACATACAGAGGTAGTACAAATGCCGTCAAGTCCCAAAGATTTAGTTTCGCAATGTGGCCACTAGGTGGAGTGTTGCTACACTTGAATCGCTAATATATACAAGGGTTCCGGAGCGAAGCGACAGTATCCGGCTTGTTGATTGAATATTTGACTTGGTTCCTTGAGCTACATCAGGAGATATTTGAGTGTTACCTGAACAATAGGTTATCAAACAACCTAAATAAAATATATCTATTTATCTACGTTCATTGCTTCAACGCAGATGCTTTATCAATGGTTTAGAGAAGATAATTTAGTGACCATCATCTCTGAGACATTGTATACAAGTGGGGGGAACTCTCTAACTAAAGATTATGTCACACTTATATTCAATCATAGGTATTGTCTATTCATCCTTCGTATCCAATTTATGTGAAATATGTATTTCTTTAAGATATTTGCAAACCTTTTCATCACATATTTGAAATTACACCGTTAAGCCGTGACATTATGAACACCTAACTAACATCGACAGGGTCTAAGGCTACACAACCCCGTAAGCAGAAGGATTCGGTGAACTGTGTGCTGTGAAATGTCCCCTTCTCACCAATCCTTTCCTTAATTTTAAAGTTTATTTACAAGTATTTTGCGGTCCCAACTGCTTCGTGAAAATGGACTGCTTACTGCTTTTATATCACTTAACCCTTCTTACATGTGCGCTGGTGAAACCACGGATAAAGCGTTACAACTTTGTCATTTGATACCGGTTTGTGTCCGTTTCCTGTACTTGTAAAGATCTAGTATTTTCAAAACGTGAGATTATGTTTTGCAAATTGGTAATAGGCATGGGACCTTTCTGAATAACTGTAGTGCAATGGACGCATTACTATTATTTTGGTAATAAAATTTACGAGCAACACAAGATCACGTAAACACATCATTGCGTATAGTAACGTTTACAGCACCGTCATGCAGATCAAACTGACCGATGCCACTCATGTTGTGGCTTAAATCCACATACCTGATGACATCTGCTGTCTATCACTGGACGGCTGTCAGTGTACAGCGCCAGTTCCCTCCCGGTGGCGACATTTGAAACTAAAAGATTTTTCTTCGAAGTCGTAATCGCTTAGTCTGAATAATATATATACCAAATGTAGTCTTTTTCTGCCCAACGGTTTTTCGCTTATCACGCTCCAAAAACCACATGTTTAATTATGACTTCCTGATACTTTAAATGGAACGCAATGGTGACATATCGCACGGTCAATAACGCACGTTCAGTGTCAAGAACTCGTACTGATGTCAGATCCATGTCCTCCATTATATACAGGTGAAGCATTCCGGTGCCCGCCGTCTGTTCTGTCATTCTTGTGAAAACGTATAAACTGATCTCCAAAATGACTTCCAGAAAGAAGTTACAAGATTGACCGGGTCCAACTAATACACCTGTATAAACCGAAAATAATAAAAATAGTTTCTAATAATAACTATAGGTATGAAAATACACTTCTAACTTTCATTTTTTACAATTATAAACAATATAATCTTGTTTATATATATACTCATGGACAAAAAAATTAGTGCACCAAGAAATAATTGCGGGATCGTAACGAAACTTGCAGTGAAGGTACATGTCGGGGAGATATGTAAATGATTAGAAATGCAGCGTGATTGCGCATTACGTATAGCCGGTAGAGGGCGTTGAACATCTTATTCTGTGGAGTATAAAACTGGTAACCAAAGCTTGTTTGAGTGTGCTGAATCATTTACAAAGGAAGAGCTGAGATAGACATGCCATTACGCCGTGTTCGAAGACAGTATACTCAGTTGTCGCAGTTTGAGAGAGGGAGAATCGTCGGGATGATGGAAGCTGGGTGGTCAGCTAGGCGAGTAGCTCATCAATTAGGCCGCTCTGATTGTGTTGTGAGGAGGTTTTGGGACTAGTGGACCCGAGAGATGTCATGTACACGAAGACCAGGCTCAGGACGCCCTCGACAGACCAGTCGTCGAGAAGACCGCCACATAGTCAGAAATGCACGCGTAGAGCCAACTGCTTCATCGGTCGCCATCCAGGCACAGGTATCACCTTCACTAGGGGCCGCTGTGTCTTCTCGAACCATACGAAGGCGCCTGGCTGAAGGACAGTTGGTATCGCGGCGCCCATTACGTGTGCTGCCCTTGACGCCCACCCATCGACGCCTCCGTTTGGAGTTTTGCCGCGCACGAGGAAACTGGACTGCAGCGGAATGGAAGCAGGTCGTCTTTAGCGACAAATCCAGATTCAATCTCGGCAGTGATGACAATCGTGTTCGTGTGTGGAGAGCCCATGGTGAACGCTTCAATCCTGCCTTTGCTGTACAGCGACACACCGCTCCCACAGCTGGTGTGATGGTATGGGGTGCCATTGCCTACAATACACGATCACCCCTAGTATTGTTCCGTGGCACCATGACAGCCCAGCGGTATGTTCATGAAATCCTGCAACCACATGTGTTGCCACTCATGCAACGGCTCCCAGGAGCTATTTTTCAACAAGACAATGCTCGGCCTCATACGGCAAGGGTGTCACAAGACTGTCTCCGCACTGTTACTACCCTTCCTTGGCCTGCCCGATCCCCAGATTTGTCTCCAATCGAGCATATCTGGGATCATTTGGGACGACGAGTTGGGCAACCCACGAATTTGAACGAACTAGAGGCAAGGTTACAGCAAATATGGAACGAAATGTCTCAAGACATCATACAGAACTTGTATGATTCAATGCCCGATCGTATCGCATCGTGCATTCGCGCTAGAGGGGGTCCAACGGAGTATTAACTCCTCCGTTCTTTTGCCTTTTTCTCTGAAAAAAATTATCTTTTTTCTTTGATTTTCTAATCATTTACTTATATCAAAGTAGTCATTACGTATGTAAATTTTCGTTTTATTTTGACGACTCCTTCTTGGTGCGCTAATTTTTTTGTCCATGAGTGTATATATATATATATATATATATTTATTGTCACGGTTTTTTTTGAGTCTTTTGTTTATTTTTGCTCTTTCCTTTTCTTTCTTTTTTTCTTCCATTATTCTTATTGTTTTTCTTTATTTTTAATTCTTATGAATTTCTTCCTTGATTTCAACTGTTTTATTATCCGAATTCTATATTCGTATTTTTCTCTGATTTTTTTCTTCTCTCGTTTCTTTTTAGCCAACCTTGGTTTGTTGTGTAATTGTTTTAGTCCCTCTGTCGCCTATAACTCGATTATTTGGTAGCGTGGGCACGCTGTTTTCGCGGGCTTTTTAATTGGTAGCTACTGATTGGGTGCTAATATCACGTGGGGTAATTGTTGCTATTTTCCCCGGGTTTTGGACACTGTAGAAGAAGAGAATAGTTTTGGACATTGTAGAATATAGAATAGTTTTGGACATTGTAGAATATAGAATAGTTTTGGACGTTGTAGAATAGAATAGCTATGGGAGTCATTCAACTGTCGTGTTGGTTAAAATTTTTGTAATTTTTGCATAATATCCGTTTTATTTTTATTTTACTTTAACTCTCGTATCTTGATTTCGTTCATAAGGATGATTTTGAACGCAGTCTTGAGTGTATGCTACAAAACAGCAACCCAGTAGTGAAGTGTGTGCCTATTTTGGACTCCTGAACGTTGGCTATGAAGAAACCTTCACTCGACACCACGGTGGAAATAGGCCGACCTTGCTAAATCATGCTCCCGCTATCATAGTTTCCTGGTACAGCAAGAAAAGTCACTGAAGGTGCTTCTCGCTGAAGGCAGGCCTCAAGGCAAAGCGTCCGAGCAATGCAGAAATTCACCTTGGTGTTACAAAGCCTCTTTGTGCCGTACGATGTAGGATTTATCGGCGGGCAAGAACTCCGTCTGTCCGCATCGTCGCCCGTCTACTAAGGAGGACATCAGCGTGTCGTTCCGGCGGAGTTTACTCTGTTATCATCAGTGTGTGAGTGTAGTGAACACCAGCTAGTGCTCCGAACTTTGTGCTTCGAAACTTTGAAATCCCATAATGCATCTCAATTAGTGATGAACAAACTGTAAGTGTGAAGCACTCTGATAGGCCTTCCATTCATTTTTTTTCCAGCGTCTACTAGCAAATTTATTTTATTATTTTTATCCGTATCTGTGCATTTTTTGTGTGAAAAGACATACGAACTTGTGAAGAACTTTTCTAAGAAAAACTTCTAAAGACTCTCGTTTATTTAATTGATTTTTAGTTTTTCTTTATTTTAAAAACTTTGTTCCGAGAAGGAAGAATCCTTACGAAATAGTTGAATGTTAGTTTTTCTACTTTTTACCCAATTTTTTTTTATTCCAATGTACGTTATATGGATTGTAAATCTTATTTGTTTAACTTTAATCCTTCGTTTTCGATTACTTCTTTGTCTGTTCTTTTTTTCGTTTTTTTTTCTCATAAAAAAAACAAAAAACATACTGGTAGCAGGGCTGCTTTATTTTATTTTTTTTATCTTACCTTTGGTTATTGGAGGAAAATTTGATTAGATATTTTAAAATTTTTATTTAAATTTCAGTTAGTATTATATATTTTTTATGTGTCAATATATATATCCATCAATTGTATATCCGTAATTAAATACTTAATTAAACTTTAATACATTTGTCCGACAAAATGGATAAAGCCATCCGATTGATAATGTCACTACTTTTAGAACTAGAGCAAATAGGAGATATGATACCGGAGGATAAAACCTGCTGGATTATATTATCGGGTTTAAGTGGAAATTTTGATTCTTGTGCTCAAGCAATTATAAGTAAAGAAGGAACTCCTGAATTTACTTTTGAATATGTATGCGATAAGTTACTTAATGAAGTTGAAAGAAAGAAAGAAAATAACTGTACTGAAAGTAAAACAAGTGATTTCAACTCATTAAACATTAAGTGTAATATTACATCTTCTTATAAATACCATAAAATTAACAAATATCTTCTTAAATAACCACAAACTTTGATCATCTTTCCGGCAATATTTCGTCCTGTATTTTCAAGGACTTTGTCTAGTTCCAATTACAAAAACCTTAA
>JAFIDM010085487.1:0-13422 GCA_023159025.1 Thereuonema tuberculata
CACCGGACAGATGAGTATGGTTTAACGAAATATTTAGGTAGCCAGGATGTGTGAAACTTAAGTTCAAAATAATTTGCTAGTGTTAACGGACTTTTTAGTGCAACATTAGTGAATTTAGTCAGTGTTTCGAGTGGAGATTCGTGCAGCGTTAGTGAATTTATTTAGTGCTTCGAAATAAAGTGCAACATTAGTGAATTTAGCCAATGCTCCGAGATAAGGATTAATGCGTCATTAGCGAACCTAGTTAGTGTGACAGAAATAAAGCCGCACATCATAACTCTGTCATCAGCCCCAGCACTGTTAGTTAGCACTAGTGTCTACTGGTACAGTGCCGGCCCTTGCGACATCGGGATGGCTGAGCCAGTTTCAACGGATAAAGAGAAAGACCTCGACGTTCAACAGCCCCGCAATTGTTGAGAGAAAGAAAGATAGAAAATTTATCAGGCAACGATCTGATTGGCGCCCAGCAGAAGAAGGGGTTTCGTTATATCACATAGATCTTTTTTTTTAATTTGGTGCCCAACGTGGGGCCACGAAGGAAGGGCAGTACGGCGCAGAACCGGTAGGCGTACGAAAGCAGGCCTAATACTATAGTGATAATTAATGGCAAAATTTATCGGCCAAATGCACACATTAGAGCCAGTTAGCTAGGTGAATTTGGATTGCACATCGGCATGAGTGACAACGGTGACGAAAGTGACAAGGTGACGAAGGATACGTTAACCGACTAGAAAGAATCAGAAAGGTATCCGAGTGAAGAGGAGGTGGACACTCAGGGCTCGGCCGAAATTTCCATCATGATGTAGCAGTTGGTTAGCACGGAGGCACCAACGCCAATTCTTACCGTGACACCCATGACAATTCTTACTATGACACCAATGTCATCGGGTAGGACTGCGTTCATGCCTGGAGAGGCGTGGATAGGTCCTGCGCCTGTCATGTGCCCGATTGTATCGTATGAGTCCTCGGGGCTGGCCTGCTCAGACGGGGTGTGTGTCTGTGGACGCGGATCGATCTGAAGCCAGTGCCCAGCCTGCGTTGAGACCGTGGCCCTTGCAGGAAAGGGTCCGTGCCTGGAGAAGCAAGGATCACGCAGAGCCTTGATGAGGGATTGCAAAGTTTCAGAGAGGAATTAAACTTAAGATAAATGATGTGGAAAAGAAAATCGATGGGCGGATGAGCCAGTTTAGTGAAAACACAGCAAAAATGTGAAATTCTGGAGGGCTTTGGCCACTGATGCCAACTTTAACGAACAGATTGGAACCTTTATAGGAAAACTGTGCAGTTACCCTAAATGTCGAGCGAATATACCAAGACGTCGTGGAGAGACACGCACAGTTAGGACCTCGCGTGGAGAAGGTGGAGTCAGGGGTTGCCAGGCAAGTTCAGTTGGTTAAACAGATCGTCGAGGAGAAAATCAAACACGTAGGCGATCCAATGGAGCGTTTGCCAACGACACCAGTAACCATGGCTAACACGCTAACGAACATCCCAGCGTTCTTAACCTTCAGTGGAGCTCTAGGTGAACATCCGAATGCGTTTCTCAAAGCAGTAACAAATTACTTCGCCCTAGTGAACATAAGGGAAGCATTGAAACCAAGATAAATTTACGAGATGCTAAAAGGCATCGCAAAACCTGGCAGGACACGTTAGATCCATTTGCGATGAGCATGACGGAGTTCACACAGAAATTTCTGAACCGATTTTGGGAAAAAGAGATCAAAACGAAATTTTAACTTGAGCTTATGCATTCGCATTGGAAGAGGGTCGATGGCAGCATGCGTGCCTATGCCGAGAAGATAGCTACACTGCGACAATGCAAGCCACTAATGTCCGAGGAGGAAATAATTTGTTTACTAACGAGGCATTTCCCCGTTTATATTCAGAACCTGCTGAAGAGCATCTCACTGATGTCAGTGGAGAGCTTTCAGCTGATTTTAGACAATCATGATAGCTCTAGCGAAGGATTCGCACAAGCGGAGAAGAATGTAAATGTAAACAGTGCATCATTGTCAGGAGCCAGGGACAGCGGCCAGAACAACAACGGAAGCAGCGATCGGACGAAATCTTCACGAAACGACCGAAGGAGGGAGGAAGATGGCCACGACCGCAGTGGAGGTACACCCAGGGGTCGTGAAGAGGGACGATGGACAAGTTACGGCACTAGTGGCAGCCGAGACAACCAGCCAGTCTTCCGAGGCAAGGACGCGAGCAGGAACGTCCGAACAGCCTGCACAATGAAAAGGAAGGGCGGGAACGAGTTGCTCCAAGCCATAAAAAACTGATTCCGTTTGGTGTGACGGGCCCCCAGCCAAATGACTTTGTCTATTGTGAGGTCCGCATTCTTACGATTAAGGCTACATTCGGGTGAACTGATAGATTTTGATGAAGAAACTAACAAGGTCAGTGACAAATGATATTCCATAATAAAGGTATAGATGAATGGAGTGGAGATTGACGCCCTCATCGATACAGGCAGTATGGTCACGGTGATGCCCGAGGAGGGGCTGAAAGAGCATTTATGATTGATGACAAGATTTCAATCTTTCCCATGTCAAGAACCGGACTGGAGCCGGCGGAAGCAATTACCTATTAGGCTACGGTTACCACTGAAACACAAGGCACAGAATATGTTGCCGTTTGTCTAATATCAAAGAACATAATATATCCATTAATTCTGACAAAGTGGTTATCGACCTCAAAACAACATAATGAAATTCCCAACCCAAACACTAATGATCCACCCGGAAAATGCAGAGGATGAATTATTAAAAGAATTAGTAAACACCATGGAGGCGACCAACACAGGGTGGAATTTGATGCGGCAAAAGGAACCAGCGCAGCCAGCGGGAAAGCTTTTAGACCCCTTGTTGAAGCAGAGCCTGCGGTTGAATCTCAAGCAACAAATTGATTATCTGCGAGAAGCCTTCAGCGATGAACACATCTAACAGAGATGTAAAACTCTGACAGAAGTGAAAAAAAATAATAACTTACACTGAAAGCAGATAGTGAGGAAGGACTGTAATACAAGACAGTGTAGAAACATGAAGTGTGAAAATAGCAGTGAACTGTGAAAATAACGTTAACGTGAAATCGTGAAAGGACATGAAATTACCATTGTTGAATATCATTCACGTGCAAAGACTAAACTGTGAACTAAAACTGTGAAAAATAAAATAGTGAACTGTGTGTTTGACGCTAAAATAGCATTGAACAGATACTGTGTGAAAGAAAAAAATGTAAATTGTGGGTTTCACAATAAGTCAGTGTTAAGCTAAAACTGTGCAACTAAGTGAAAAAAAAATATTTTTTTTTATTATTGTGTAATTCCTTCCATTAAGATGTTTAAGCAGGAACAGAACTATGAAATAGATGTGAGACTTTACTCGTAGTAAAAGTATACGAACTTCAGCAGGAGATCAAAGAAAATACAGAAGATCTACCACCAGCAATGAAATCTACCACGAACAGCAATGTAATTAGTCTTAAGTAATTTTAACTGTATTATGCGTTTGTCACTTCTGTAAGTAAAATCTTGGTTTTTTTTTTTTTGTTTTGTTTTTTCAAGAAACAAAAAATTTGAGGAGGGATGATGTGACAAGACGCATATTTTAGCGATAAATATTGTAAGATTAAAATGTAATGTTTAAAATGTAAAAAAAAAAAAAGAAAATAAATTTATTTTTCTTGAAAATAAAGTAATTACTTTTAAACACTGTACTTATCGAAAGGATTAGCACAGCTGTGGGATGAGTCATCTTATTGCACGGGCCATTTATCAGTCTTCCGAGAATTTTTTGAAAGGTCAGCAGATCCAAATAAGGAACTTGTTAAATACGTGAGTTTATGGTCACGCAGCATTTTTGCACACTGGTTATTGGCTATTTAACTGTAAAAAACGCTCTCTGTTCACGCCGACGCGAATTTATTTAGTGGTTCGAAATAAAGTGCAACATTAGTGAATTTAGCTAGTGCTCCGAGATAAGGATTAATGCGTCATTAGCGTACCAAGTCAGTGCGATGGAAATAAAGTCATAACTCTGTCATCAACCCAAGCACTGTTAATTAACTGTGCGAACTTAAATAACGTAAAAGTGTGTGTTAATATAATTTTTCAACGAATTATCTGTGCAAAGCCAGCCAGGATTCGGATTTCTGTGCAGTCAGTGTTAGATAATAATCGTAGCTTTCGCATTTCTACAATTTACAGCTCCAAGCCAGGAGTGTTGTTATTGTTATTTACTTTACAAAGGAACACCCTAGTTCGACATTGTGCTTTTTATTTTTCTCAAGGATGTGGAGACTGAAAGTTCCCACGCTTGTTTGATTGTTATTTGTTGTAAATAAATGGAATTTTATTGTGGAATGCGTAGTGCGTGATTCTTTCTCTGTGTGTCTACTAGTACAGTACTAGCACGAGTAATAAAATACAAAAAATACATGAGACTTGCATGGGAATCGATCTCCGGACCCACCGATTTGAAATTTGGTGAGTTAAGCGTTACTCCCCGCTGGCAAATGCTTCCTAATGACAGCAGTGAGTTAATAAGGCAGTACCTGAAAATTGACTAAAATAACGCCGAATATCTCGAAATCTGTAGAGCGTTGGCCCCAATTTGTACATATTCTCACGTTGTAAAAATTGGCAACATCACACTAGTAAATCTTGGTCTCTAAAAGAATATATTTTGAATTTTAATAATTGCATTGTTGTAATTATGTATTTTAATTTTTGTATTTGGTAAAATCTTGTGTATTATTATTGTGATATTTTCGTAGTTAAATATTATTTTAATGGTTTAAGTTTATTTAGAAATAAATATTTGGGAAAGGAGAAGAAACCTTCTAGAAAACGGTTTCGATTTCAGTTGGCTGGTCACGTGTTTATTTTCGCACAGGAAAGAAGAGAAGGAGAAGATATGCTTTCTGGCGGGAAAAAAATCAAGTCAGGTGATGAAATGAAACAATCGGATTGGATAATCAAAAGTGAAACTTATCTTTTGGCGCGAAAGCGAAAAAGGAGGTTTGGCGAAACCTGGTAAGGAGTTAGTTAGCGGGAAGAGAGCATAAAAGTACGAACGTTTTGTCCGGGCGTGTCCCACCGGGCACGGTAAATTTGTGTTAAGAGAACAAGATCTTGGGGATCCGAAGGGAGGTTATAATTGGGGAAATTTCAGGTGATTTTAGCAGGTTATTTTGATTCCAGTAAAAAAGATACATTCTTGTTTGTTTCGTGCGGAAGTATTCATACGGCCGTACGTGGAATTCTCTGTCAGGAAATTTTGGCGGGAAAACCTTGAGCCCAGCAGAACGCCATTTTAACCAACGGCAGTCGAATAACTTCTACGGAATAGGTTGTAAGTACAGATTTGACCCTCGAGAGTATTTTGACCGTACCAAGGAGTCTGGGGACGGAGATAAGGATAATACTTATCTTCGGGTTTTATTAGATCATCGGGGTACCACCCACCCCGTGACAATATATATATATATATTTTCTCAGTATATACTTTTTCAAGCCTATTTAAAACAATAAGTTAGCGAAATTTTTTTGAAAAATCAAATTATTACATGCTACCAGTATTCACATTTTGTTATATGTCTTATATACATTTTGTTAATAATAAATAATAATAATACAACTTTCTTATTAACAATTTCCTGAAACAGAAAACAATGTTCATATGTCGATACTTACAACAAATAACCTTAATTTGAGAAACTTTCTATTGGCTAATTCTTCTAATTACAACCTTATTATTAGAATTTGCACACAGCTTCTCAATAAAAACTTTTGCTATTCTCACAAAATATTCGTTGACTTCAATTCCTTCAGTCCTTCAACTCCATTTTGTTGGATGACTAGTTACTAATTATTACAACAAGTTCCTTACTGTGATAACTAAGAATATTAAATATCTAAGATGATTGGTAATCCATCATTTCAGAAGAGAAACACAGAATTGAAAACTGTTACTAATTGAATAAGCATCAAAACCAAGAGCATTAATTTAACTTTACTCTGATACGTTCTTCAGATCAGTCAAGACTGGTCGTTAAAGCAATAACTCACATTAGACAAAAAAAAATCAGAGTAAACAACTTATTAAATGTTCTTTAACGTGTGGCGTGAACTAATCAAGAAACACAACGAACACGCACAAAATACGCAAAGGATTCGCACCCCCGAGCTGTCATCTTGAAGAGACTACGACGGACCGTTTCGCCCTTATTAGGGCTCATCAGCCAGCCAAACTCCACCGATAACAAGCTCAGAAGGTGCGAAAGGTTAACTATCCCGGCTCTTGCTCCCAAGAGCGGGACTTTACTAATTTCTATTTACAGCATAGTTCTTATTTAATGCTGCTATTAAATTCCTTTTGTGCTTTGCGAGTTGCAGGTCAAGGAAATATTGTATTTTTTAATTTTATTAAAGTTTGTTTTAGATTTCTTTGGTGACAGCGGAAAGATGGTGGGAGATAAGAACTAGGTGGAGAGGCTTATGTTCCCAACAGACCCAGCCTGAGGTTGGAAGCTGTAATGGATGAGAGAGAGAGAAAATATTGGCAATTTTATTTGGTTTCTGTTTGGATCACTTCCACGCTATACATTCCCAATTGCTATAAAAGCGCTATACAGATTTGGAGTAAAAAAACTCGTGTAAAGTTTATTGGTGCCAATGCTTATAGATTCGAATGTATTTCTATTTAATAAATTCTCCATTTTTGATTCTGATATTTTTTTGTTGAGTAAAGTCAGTCCGGAAAGGCAGAGGAACGCGAGACATCATAGCAGACACGAGATGGATAATGGAGACGGCTAAACAGTTTCAAAAGGACGTCTTTTTGTGTTTTTTTGACTACAGCAAGGCCTGTGACTATGTAAGTCATACTAAGCTTTGGGAAATTATTGGAGAGTATGGGTGTACCGGGCCACCTGATTTGCCTGATAAAGAATTTGTATAAGGATCAGGAAGCAACAGTCCGTACAGAGTAAGGCGATACAGAATGCTTCAAAGTTGGAAAAGGTGTTAGATAAGGCTGTATCCTTTCACCATTCCTGTTTAATCTCTATGCAGAAGCCATTTTTAATAAAGCTTGACTTGCTGATAAGGAAGGAATAAAAATTGGAGGAAGAGTCATCAACAATCTGCGATATGCTGATGACACCACGTTAATATCAACTAGTTTGGAAGGAATGAAAGATCTTTTGGGATGTGTCCAACGAGAAAGCGCTAACATAGGACTCTTGATCAACACCAAAAAGACAAAGATTCTGACTACGTCCGTGTACCCCGTGAATATTATGGATTTGGATAGTTTTCAAATGGAGATGGTAAAGGACTTCAACTTACTCGGCAGTACGATCACCTCCGAGGCAACTACATCACCGGAGATCAGGAGAAGAATAGCTATGTCAAAGTCAACGATGAAGTCACTGGATAGAGTTTTCAAGTCAAAAAACATCTCTCTAACGACCAAGAAAAGACTTGTACAGAGTCTGGTCTTTTCTGTGTTCATCTACGGATGTGAAAGTTGGACCACAAAGATACGAGACAAAAGACAGATTGATGCCTTGGAGATGTGGTGCTGGAGAAGAATGTTATCGATACCATGGACAGCTCGAAGAACGAACACATCAATTTTGGATGGAATCAAACCGGACATCTCACTCGGTTCTAGGATCACCAAATTACGTCTTGCCTACTTTGGACATATTATTAGACGTGATAGATCTTTAAAGATGGACATTACGTTGGGAAGAATAGAAGGCTCTAGACGAAGAGGAAGACCGGCAACCAGATGGCTTGACGCTATTACAACTACGACAGAGATGACCCTGGCCGATCTTTGTGAACTTGCACGTAATCGTTCTTCTCGGAATCGAGTGAAAGGCCGTGATTGATTGATTTGAAAGTCAGTCTCTTCCATTTCAATCACTCTATTACATATCTCTTTGAAATCTTCCTTCACTTATCTATATTTTTTTTTCGTTATTTCCTGAAGGTTGTTTTCTTACTGAATCATAAAACTGCATTCAGTTGCATTAAGATAGAATCCTTATAATTCCTTCTAATCTAAGATGGAGACATTTTTACCATAATATAAGTAAATTAAAAAAACTAAAACTTTGTGTGTTTCATATAATTCTTTGAAATACTTACATCCTAAATCGGAATTTGCGTAATGGAAAGAAAACATCAGATTAGAAAATATGATTTTGCGATCAGTCAAATATTTCTGTGAGAAAAGAATCTTTCTGTAATGAACTTTAATGGAGTTATGATAAAAATTAGATGATAAAAATAAAAAGAAATGCAAAACTGGAGAAATTCTATTTTATTCACTTCTAATATAAAGAGGTATTTAAATTAACTTAGTTCATAGTTAATGCAATTGAAAACTGTTTAAAGAATACAGAGTTTCAAAAGAAACAAAAGTAACACAGAATTGAATTAAATGAGCATCAAAACGATGAGCAATAATTTTACTTCACTCTCATTCCAACGGAAGATCATCTTGGTTAGCAATGTTTATTTTATGGTTTCTTAAGGATCCATTATATAACTTTAATTTAATTAAAGGAAGCGGTGCTTCCTTTTGTTCTTTGTGTTATCATGCCTCAGCTACCATGTTTCAATAATCTGTGTCTCTTTGCCAGGCTATTTATTCACAAGCTACTGGATAGTGTACTCCCTACAATTAATTAAAGTAATTGCAATAGGTTACGGATCTAGACACTGCTCGTTCACAAGATCTATAGAAGTTGAAGAGTGAGTAGAGTGATATTTTTTTAGGACCGCAAGTAGGCCTAAATTCTATCGATGTCGGACAAATTTGTTATAGACAAGCTGACGAAAAGTAATTATCCGACATGGAAATTGAAAATGGAGTTTAAAATAATCCAGGAAGATGTGTGGGATGTAGTTAGTCAGGCAATACCAGCTAATCAAGATAGCAAATGATTAAAAAAAAAAGATGGGAAATCCAAAGCTGCGATAGGCTTAAGTTTGGATTACAGTCAACTCGGTCACATTGAGAAAGCTACTATAGCACAAGCAGCATGGAAGGTTCTTCAAGATTACCTTCAATGTCACTTTGTCTAATATAGTTACTCTATTGTGTCGATTATACTCGAGAAAACTTCATAATGGGGGAGTCATGCAAAGGCACATCCAAGAGATGGAGGAAAATATCGAACAAATGACACTAGCAGGGGAAGAAACAAGACCAGATCAAGTTCTGACACTAAGCCTTGTAAAGATGAAGATGCTTGTTGAATACAGAAGACATATTGGTTATTCATCCAATGAGCAAATTTTTGATGAAAAAGCGCTTAAAGTTAGTACCCCGAAAAACCCAAGTAAATGTTCTGTAAAGTCAAGTAAGGGCGACATACAAAAAGAGTATCAAATTTTGGCAGTGAATGCTATTTCTGCAAGAAAGAAGAAGGACACCTCAAGTGGAATTGTCCCTAATACAAAGCCTGGAAAAAGAAAAACCCAGGAAGATCACCCAAAGAAACATGGTCAGTCATGAAGATGACGCAAATTTTAATCATTTGTATTAGAGTGAGAGAATTTTTTTTCAGCTTATACACTAGTACACAAACTAAAATACAGGTAACAGAAAAGTTACTGCAAAAGGATTTGGTAGTGGAATTCACCGATGCAAAACTGGTGCTGGAGATGAAGTGCAATCCATCACATTGATAGATATGTTGTAAACCAAACTTTTAATGCAAGCATGCTATCAACAAGAACTTAGCTAAACGAGGGTTACCCATGACATGTATTGGCGGAACTGATAAATGTTATATCACATTAAAAGGTAAAATAGTGGTTACAGTAACAGCTAGTACAGAAGTATACGAACTAAATCTCGACAAAAGTGCACATGCACTCAGTGTAGTAACGAAAAAGGAAGCACACTGCAACCATGTGTGGCATTGTAGACTAGGGCATCGTGATCCAGCCGTAATTCGATCAGTAACCAAGCAAAATATCTTTACAGGTATTGAAATACAAAATTGTTATGTCAAGCAGGGATGCTAATGTTGTTTTAAAGGCAAAATGGCAAGAAAACCGTTTCCCGCATTCTTCATGCAATCAGGAAAGGTACTCGATCTGGTACGTAGAGACGTATGTGGAGCGATGCAAATAGAAACACCAGGAAAGAAAATATACATCTGGACAGTCATTGATGACTATAGTCGGTACACAAAGATTTACCTTCTTCAGAATAATTCAGAAATTTCAGAAAAATTAAAGCAATATTTAAGTGAAGTAAAGACCAAATTTTGTCAAGTACTAACATAATCCGTTTTTACCGTGGAGGAGAGTACGAGAGCAGGACTGCAGAAGTACTTAAAAAGTGATGGCATCAAGATAGAGACTACAGCTCTTATACCCCACAGCAGAATGCGATTGCTGAACGAAAAAACCGTTCACTTCCAGAAATAATAAGGTGTTTCTTGAGTGATGTCAATCTTTTTAATCGCTTCTGGGGAGAAGCAGTCATGACAGCCAATCATCTACAGAACCGACAGGCAACTAAGATATCTGAAAGATATCAGGCCTTATGAAAGATGGTATCAGAGGAAACAGCCCTTTAAATATTTGAGAATTTTTGGAAGTCTGTTCTATGTCATGATTCCAGTTGAGAAGCGACAAAAGTTGCACAATAAAGTTATAAAGTTAACTTTTGTTAGCTATGATGAAGGATCAAAAGCATTTAAGTTGCTTAATCCTTCAAAAACATGATCTGCATTATCGGAGAAGTCAAGTTTATAAAGTTGCCATCACACAAATAGTTATAACCACTCTGAAGGAAGTCACTGATACAGAGGTTGTGATGAACATTGAAACCATAGATTCAGACAGGAACTGAACCAAAACATAAATACACCTCTAGACATTCAACAAGGCAGAGTTATTGATCTGACAGCGAGAGGATCACAAAGAAAAAATAAGGGAAAACCTTCAGAGTGCTTGATTGAAGTAGCTTGTACAACAAGTGAAAATTCAAACATTGAATCAAAGACTTATAAGGAAGCCATGCTGAACGAAGACAGGCAACACTGGAAGAAAGCAATGGATGATGAGATAAAGTCACTTGAACAGAATGACACATGGGAACTTACGGTTACTCCAAATGATAAAAATACTGTGGGCAGCAAATGGACGTATAAAATCAAATACAATGGCAAAGGGGTAGTTGATCGTTTTTAAAGCTCGACTTGTTGCTCAAGATTACTCACAAAAATACGGACAAGACAATGACGAAGTTTTTGCTCCTATAACAGTTAACCTTGAAGATTCTTCTCACATTATCGTCAAGTAAAGGAATGATCGTGAAGCATTACGACATGAAGACTGCATTCTTGAATGGAGAATTGTCACATGATGTACAAATGAAGCAAGCGGAAGGTTATAGCAACAGAACCGATGAAGAAGTGCCAAACTCTAGAAGAATATTTATTGTCTGAAACAAGGGGGGTTCGAGTGGAATAAGAAACTCAACAATGTACTTGCAGAAGCAGGATTTATACGAGGCGAACCAGATCCTTTGTTTGTATCTAAAAAGGCAAGTCAACAAATGGACATATCTCGTTGTGCATGTTGATGATATTATAGAAGCTGGTACTATAGCAAAAACTTAAAAGAATTTGAAGCAGAGCTCGCAACATACTCAAGCTACAGAACCTTGATAATTTGAAGTCAATCTTGGCATTCAATTTGACAGATAAAGACAAGTTTTACATGCGTCAAGAAATCAATATAAAAAAAAAAAATTAGTAGAATTTCATTTAATAGATATCAGACCATCAAAACATGGTAAACGTAAAGAAGTCCACGAACCAATGAAGAACAAAAAGGACTGTAGGAAAGCAATAAGTTCCCTGCTTTACCTATCGACAAATACCAGAACTGTGTTAACAATAAATCTTGCTAGGAAAGTCAATGACCCTATAGAAGTAGACTGGACTGAGGTGAAGCGAATATTCCGTTATTGAAAGCACACAACCAACAAGAGATTACGACTCATACAACATGAATTAGAAGGCTTGACAGTATACGCAGATGCTGATTGGGCACGGGATATCGATGAGAGAAAGTCTAAACACAGTTATCTACTATGAAGCTCAATGGGAATATTATTCACTGGGTTAGCCGAAAGAAGCTGTTATTGATTATTTCAACGACTGAAACAGAATATGTGGCTCTGTGTGAGGCAGATCAACACACTTTATTGATCAAGAGATTGATCATATAATTGGGCAAAAACTTACAGAACCTATAACAGTTTATGAAGACAATCAAAGTTGCATAGAGTTGTTAAGCAACCCAAAAGCTTGTTATCGTGCCAAACACATTGACAGAAAAGACCATTAAATTCATGAACTAATGGAAAAAAAGTGTGATTAATGTGCAGTATTGTGCATGTACTGAAATGACAGCTGATGTGTTAACAAAACCATTGGAAGCAGTGAAACACAGAAAGGGTACCAGTGACATTGAACTTGTTTAGTCTCTGTAGATTTGAATATAAAAACTTGAGGGGAGGTATTGGCAATGTTTATTTTTATGGTTTTTTTCAAGCACCAATATATTACATTAGTAGTTTTAATTAAAGGTGGCTTAGTTTTTTTTTTTTAAAAAAAAGAAATATATTATTATGCCGCACCTGCCATGCTCCAAGTATCTGCATCTATTGGCCAAGCTATTTATTCACCAACTACTTGATAGTCAACTTCTCACAATTAATTAAAGTGATTCCAACAGATCACTCATCAACAAGACTGGTAGTTGAAGCAATCACTAAAATTAGACAAAAAGCAGAGAAAATAACTAATGGCTTTCAAATGAGAAACTGACAATCTTGAAGCATGTTCTTATCCAGTTATTGTTCTAACATTTTGGTGAGTCAGTGAAGTCAGTCTCCTCCCTATAAAAGTTCTTTCCAAATCTTGATGTGTCCAAATAACACACGGATCTAGTGGGCTATATGTCTTCTAAAAAAACATACAAGAAACAAGATACGTCAAATAGCAATAGTGATTTTCTTTTCCTACCCCAATTTTATCATTGAGTATGAAGGTCGGATTTGATTCAGGCAAATTAAAATATCTTAATTATCTGCCAGAGAATTTTGATAACCATAAAGCAACAGCACATTAAAAAAAAAATTTTAAAAATTTTCTGATTATAGAAACAAATAATGAATCATGTTTTGTCATCAGCAGTCTGAAAAGGAATTCTTTTCAGAAAAGTCCACTATTGTCTTAAAGAATTAGGAAAGGTCAGTTTAACAAGAAGAAACACTTCTTTTTCTTAAAACTTTTTCTTAAACATAAAATTGATAAAAAAAAAAATTTCTTCAGAATATCCTACTAGTCTTCGCTACAAACAGTCATGACTGA
>JAFIDM010085489.1:0-13420 GCA_023159025.1 Thereuonema tuberculata
TTGCAGTATTATTATTGATATACGTAAGGACAGTGGAACAAAGAACTATACCTGATTTTAGAAAGCATCAAATATTGTACATAAGGTATTGTATATTTCATGGAAAGAAATTTTAAACACATCAAGAATAAATCATGTTATGATTTTTTTTTCGCATCTCCTATTTTCTTGTTGCGTCTCTGTGTTTTAATATGCGTACTGCAAATAATCGCAGCAAGAACAATTAATAGAAATATGCTATTTTTTTTTAAGGCTACACCGTTATTTGTTTAAGTTCATGTTGGGTAACAATGAGTTCCGATGTACTGGGACTATGACCTTACTATGATCTCTGTTTTTCAAGGGGTTTTCATTTAAATTGGTTCTTGTTTCTCTTCAATTCTTATTGCTTTAACAATGTGGACATTCGATCATTTGTTCAAGTTATGACATCTCCTGCTCATTCGCCAGTATAATTTATTAAAATAGGTAATAGATAGGTGTGGATATGTATAACGAGATGGTCACAACGTTTCAATGACCCGGGTGTGAAATGTCCGGGTGGTTAGGCCAAAGAAAAAGAAAAGAAAAAACATGAATAATGTTTGTCAACTTATATTATTTTCCTCAAAATATTGGGGGGGGGGGGTGTACTACCTCCCGCAAATTCCGACAATGATCCTGTGACATGCTTATTCCCATTTCAACTAAAACATTTCTGATTTGAAATAACACTCTTTATCACACTGAAAATCCTTGCAATAAAAAATTACTAGAAATATTATAAATCTTAAAATCTTTAAAATAATTCTAGCTTTGTATTAATTAACTATTCATAAATAAATTTTTAAATGCATTGCTAGTCTCTTACTTTAGATATACAAATTCTCGATTTTGTAGATGATCCTACCTCAAAAATATTATAATATATATTTGGCAAATACCAAACATTAACTTCTTCATAAAACTTGACTGAAGACAAACTGTTCACTATTCTAACTTTCCGTTAACTTATCGGGTCCAACTCTGGCGAAATGGTAATTTAGATAATTGCATAAAATACACTCTACAATTATTCCACAATTCTATAAATTGAACTTTAGTAAATATTTTTTATTCTAATAAATAAGCTAATAAATAGCTAATAAATAAGGGATTTGTAGTAAATTTAAAGTTACAGCGCCATATACAGGGTAGTATAAATATTGAATCAATCAAATGATTAATAGTGAAAACCAGTAATTCCTCATCTGAGGGTTCGCAAATGATACTCACGCATTTGCAATAAATAATGAATAAATAATGAATGAATAAATAATGAATAAGAGGGTTTTTCATTAAACTACGTTTTTCTTTAATTAGGTGATGCGAATCACTGTCTTTATTGTTTTTGATTTTGTTTTGATGGGGATTCGAGTGTCAAAAACTTAGGAACCGTTGCTCCATTACGGCTATTCAGTGCAAATGAATGTTAAACAGTGGTTGCCAAAACAAAACAAACATCAAAAAATAACAATTTTAAATGAAATGTTCTTAATCAAGGTTTCTCGGCATTGGAAATGATTTTAAAAAAAAAAATGAAGAAAAAAAGGCAAATTCGAGAATAAGTTAAAAAAAATGAACTTTTAAATGGCCAACTTGAGTGATTGTTGTTTGTCTTAATTTTATTTCACTTACATTTGAGGCACAAAAATTCCTTCAAACATGAGGTCATTCCAAGAGAAAAATTAAAGAATTTTGAAGTGTATTTTCCCCAGGGGAGTTTTTTGTTCTTGACTTATGTATTACTTTTAGGTTATTAATACATAACTTAATATTCTGAATAATGAAAGCCATTCAATAATAAACGAAAATTACTTACAGCAAATGCATTGCCAAGGTATTTCTGCCAAAGGGATTTCGAAGCTCTCAAATCAATGGGACACAAACTGTTGTCTTTCTGAAATTGATTAAAAACAATTTTCACTTTCTGAAGCCTGCCCATTTATTAAGATACTTTAAAAAGAATGAGCTTATCCGGTAAACATAGAAAAATAGAGAATTGTTAATAACATAAAAATTGGTTTTGTTCTGTGTTCAAATTAATTTCAATTTGTTTTTCGTGAGTAGTTTTTCAACATAATGTTCAATGCATCTGTTATCGTGATTAACTGAAACTTAAGATTGGTAAAAAATTTAAGGAAAAAAGGATTGAATTTTTCAAAAATCGCCGATTGTATGTCGACAAGTGGATAGAATTCTACTGATAATATCATATCCCCAAGGAATCAGTATTTGATGTTGGAAAGAAACATTGCACTCAATTTGCAGTTTCTGAAAAGGAATCAAGCAAAAGCGCATCAGAAGAACTAGTAATTAGTAGTTCATCTTGAGTCTTCTGAATCAGATGAGAGGATATCGCATACAGTTGTAATTAAAAGTATTTCTGTTCAGAGGAACAAGTGAAAGAATGGAGCCATATAATGGAGTTCTTCCCAGAGCTGGGAAAAAAAATATTCTCAAAAATCATCCAGAAGCGAAAACTGCAGTTTTGAGAACTGTTTAGGTGCGAATTGACAAGAAATAGTAGGCAAGATAGTACTTGTGATCCACACCATTATTTATTTTTATCCCAACAGTAATGGGATTGTAAGCTATGAAGTAACACAATAGTTGGTTAAAGATATTAACAAATGATTATAGAATTAATATTGTAATTTCTCTCAATTTTTTTTTCCTTTCTAGTGATAAATCGTCATGTAGAAAAATCTCCATCGCAGCGCCACATTTTCCCCTAGCAATCATTTTTAGAAATATTTTCCTACAAAATCTATTCGTCCTGGAAATATTTCTACGAAGGTTGGAATATTTTTTGTCCCACTGAAAAGTACTATTTTAATTTTTATTATTAAGAAGGAACGATTGACACTGATCAGCTTTCCGGGATGCCTTCCACATCACTTGGGCTGTAGTTTAGTACAATCTTTGTTTTCAACATACACAATTGATTCTCGTGAATATTCACATTCACTGATAGAATCCTTTCAGACTGCCGAAATCTCTAAACGTTTTTTCTTAAAATCCAACCTTCACTAATCGTAACTGGTGAAATGTCAATTGTTCAGAAGTATTAAATTCTACAGTCTACTGATTTTCACATCCCCACATTTATAGTGAAATCTAATCATTTTGTAAGCTCTTCCACACAACTGATAAAAAACTGTTCTTGTCTTGGTAAAGTAAAA
The DNA here is from genome assembly GCA_023159025.1 of Thereuonema tuberculata. Lineage (NCBI taxonomy): Eukaryota > Metazoa > Arthropoda > Chilopoda > Scutigeromorpha > Scutigeridae > Thereuonema > Thereuonema tuberculata. The sequence goes on from JAFIDM010085489.1 coordinate 3,204, forward strand.
TACTTATCAATTAGTTACTAAAAATACAAATTTTTAGTTGGTTTCAGATTTCCAACTTACTTTTTAATTTACAACAAATTTCCAAATTATTAAACTACGACGGTTGTTTTGTATTTTGATGTTTTGGAATGTATTGGACGGTCATCTAAACAATTTCACTTAATATGTTTTTTAGAAATTCCTGAATTACGATACCATCTTTCTTTCGAGGCCGATAGTAAAACCACTATATATACAAAATATTGGGTTGGACAAAAAGTATCTTACGGTTTTTAAATAAAAAATAAAAGACACCTTTTTCAGTTTCACCGAAACTCTTATTGAAAACCGTCTTCAACGGTTTGTTCCACTACATTCTACCATCTTTCAGACAACTTCATAAGTGGATCTTCCCACTAATTTTTATCGTTTTGAGTAAAAAAGTGTTCCTGGTGCTTTTGGAGTCTTCCAGGGAAATGAATTTTTTTCATTAAGATAATTTTGTAAAGACCAAAATAAATCGAAATCCGAAGGTGCAATATTTCGTGAATAGATCGGATAAATCAGAACTTCCCAGCTACGCTGTAACAGTTTTTGATCAGTTCTGATTTAAATACACGCTGATATAAACACAACTGATTTAAATACAAATGTCACAATACAGCCTAACAAAAAGGTGTTGAGAATGGCAATAAAAGCATCTAAGAGCTACTAGAGTCAACGTACGGAAAAGTAAAACCTAACCTACTTTTTGGTCACCCTAATACATTGGAAGCAGCCTAACAGTAGTGAAGGCCTATCCCTTTAGGCTTAATACAATACATGAAATTAAAATAAAAACATTACTACGAAATATCAGGAAAAGTAATGAATAGAAATGACAGTTTGTTTGACAATATCCTAACCACTATTTTTGATTTTTCATACTTGTATTTATGATTTATCAATCATCAATATTTTTTGAACATTCATAGATGAATAGTTTTATAATTGTTCACTATTATATCCTTTATGACCACACTCGCCTCCAAGAAATTGAATCTTTTCCAATCAATAGGCTTTATTTCTTTAATAACAAATATTTCAGAGTAGGGGAAGGTCTTGTACCTTTGACAAGTTTTCACTAACTACGTGTTGTACCTTTGACCAGGTGGTAGTAGAAACTAATAGATAAAAATTATTTAATTAAAATTTTTATTCGGAAATGTATACATTTGGCAAATATATGCAAGTCAAAGTCGAATAATAAAACATGAAATAAATTCTAATGGCTTAAGTAGCCTACTCCTGACCGTTTACGCTACATTATACAATGAAAAATCAATGTACCTCCAAAAGATAGACATTCTTTTAGTCGAGCTGTGCCGCGAGCTGTGGTTGGATTTGGTAGCCTGGCCACAATAGCTTGTAATTCTATGTCGTAGAGCTGATTATCTTCTTAGATGAATTTCGACATCTTCGGTAGTTTTTTCAAATATTTAACTTTAAAATAATCACATGTTGTTTCCTTTATTTAGGCCACAAAGTATTTCTTGTTTTGTTTTTTTTTTTTGTCAGCTTGACAGTATGTAACTTTCTTCAACTAGGCCTAAATCTTCTTTTTCAAAGTTTAATTCCTTCTCCAACTCATGGAATTCATCGGAAATATCGAAAACCCTTTCCCCTGATGAATATTCTACATCAGATTTAAAGTCATGGACAACCAATCGATTGTTTACTTTCTTTGGAGAAGATTTGGTAAAAAAATAAAAAATTGGCAAAAAATATTTAAATTTCCATCTTACATAATGCTAAAAGGACTGTAAGTAAAAATATTTACATATTATTAAGTAATGTACCTTTGACCTGGTGAGAGGAACAACACCCTGCTGTGGTCAAAGATACATCAGTCAAACTTACTTTTCACGCCATGCTACAATTTTTAGGTTAATCCAGTCATCTTAAAAGTCCCAACAATTAACCTATAGGCATATATTTATTACATATTATTGTTAAAATAACAATCAAAAGAAAACAAACAATGTTATTAAAGAAACATTCACTTGCAAAAAACTTACTTTTCGGGGATGGGATTGGAAACATATTTTTCACTCCTTGCAAGTCAAAGATCTAACTGCTACTGAAGGTTTAAAGGCGCAAATAGTGGGAATATTACACATTAAACAGAAAAGCTTTTAAAATATGCTGATAGATGGCAAAACTAACAAGGGCGGTCAAAGGTACAATCGGTCAAAGATACAACACCTTCCCCTACTTTTATATAATGGCGGAAGAGTGACGAGAGGCTATACTGCACCAGTAATAAGGTGAAATGAAGAACAAATAGTTGTATAGTAATGTTAGAAACATAGAACAATTTACATGTCTTTAGTAGCTGTGCAGGATCAAAACTATTAATATTTATGCTAATTTTACTTAATCTTAATTATGACTTCTGAGCGCGGAATTTTCTACAGCTAAGCATTGGTCATTTTACAGTACTTCCCAATTTATAATAAGCTAGTTATTTTTTTTTACAACCTTATGGTAGGAAAGCTTTTGATTTGCATTTTTTGGTTATAAGACTTCTACTGCACTAAAACTTCTGATGAACATGAAAAGAGAGCTGTTCCGCTAAACAATCTTACAACTATTTTCAAAATGATGGGAAACGAGTTTTAAAAGTAAGGGTCATTGATGGCTAAATATGAAATGTTTTCATTCTGAAATTAAAAATTGTTGGGAGGGTTTCCCCATGTCGACGTGCTTATGGAGCTTTATTATTTCCTAACAGCAATAAATGGTAGCAGCTAAAACAGTAAAACAGTAAAATTTACTATTTCTGCCTCAGCTTTACTGCGAAAGAATATAACAATATCTTAATCTCCATTTATTTATTTTTTAAATTGTGGGAAGAAATCACGGATTTACATGATACATTATTAGCAAAACTTTTTTTACATTTGCTTCTAAAATTTTATATATTTTTTTTTTAATTTGGCACGATATTAAGGACCACAAAATGCTTAAGCACTTAATAAATAAAAGGAATACTATACCAACTACCTTAATCGTCACGCATTGCCCTGTGATACAGAGAGTATCGCGGTCTTTGATCTTGCAGGATGTAATGACATGTGGGCCTCGAATTCTCGTAATGACGCAGGAGCCCATTACTGTCGTCACCGCATTTTGTCCACCAACTCTGGTAATATCAGCACGGCCATTGGAAGACGTGGTCATACATTCGCCATCAGCTACGTTGATGAGGTTCGGTCCGTTACTGATGGTCATCAGATTCCCAAGAATGACGGAAGACGAAATCTCCCCCTAAATCATTTTCAATCAAATTTACTAATGAAATTCAAGAATTAGTGGTATTTTAACTACAAATATTTAGTAAAAAAATATTTAGTTCAAAGTAAGACTAACTATTTTCCCTGATACAGAAATGCAGCAATTGCTTTAGAACTGGAAGCAAGAAACAACGCTATTTCTATTTTGAAAACAATGAGCAGCTTAAATGGTTCAGTAACACAAAAGGTAGGTCGACAAAGCTGGTGGAACCAGATTCGAGGCCTGCTGAGGTCACAGTTTTTTTGTCTTCATACTCTCCAATTAAGTTGGTACCAGGAATTACGGTGGGAAGGCAACTCACCCTACACCTGATTTCAGCTTAGTTCAGCTCATTCTGAAACGGCACAGTCCTAGTTTCTGTGGCTCCTATCGGAAATACCTGCTTTATGAGTAAATAAGACAAATCGAGAAATAGTGTTTGAATAAAATCCTAATGAATTCCCATTACTCTGTAGAAAGAAACTTTCATTGGTCAATTAATCCGGCAGTGGTCAAGATGGGTCTGTGAGACCTATGCGTTTTTGTTTTCATTTTTACTTATAGATGGGAGCTCTTTTCAGGATTGTTTTTTTTCAGTACCTTTCTAAAACCACATGATGTTTCATGTGACAGTTTTGGCGGAATATAATTTGTCCCCATTGGAAGGGAAAAAAATACTTTGGGTCCTGTAGACCCAGCGCGACCTTTCGTATAACTTTTTGTGCATACAGCGAACAGTTGTTTTATATGCGTTAAATATAAAGTTTGCCTTACAAACTTGGATTTCTACAGTTATTTTGAACATTTTATTTATTCTATAGTTATTTATTAAACTAGTTATTTATTTAGGCCTATTTTTTATTTTTTTTTTCAATTTTTTAATTAATTCTTCTTTCATGAGTTATTTCTATAAATAGTTTAGTTTGGCCCTGAGTTTGCTTCTTATTTTTATTATTTTGAAGAGATGAAATCTCTCAATGATAATGAAATAAGGAAAATACTTTTAGAGACCATTTTAGAGTGTGAGGAAGAATCAACACATAATGATGATAGTGAAAATCAAGACTTGGTGGAGAATGCATTAGAAAACACAACACAAAAAAATTAGAATAATATTTACTCAAAGAAATCAGTTACAAATAACTAATTTATTATTAGTTTATCATAATTTTAACTAAAAATATATACATACCTTAATTTTCTATCAATTATGTAATCAATACACTTTTTATCCGTTTTTTACAATGTTTTCTTAAATAATTTTAATCTATATATTTATATATATATTATTATAAATGATTAAAACAGAAATCTTCAGAAACAATCAATAAATGATATTATTATTAAAAAATATCTTAAACGTTCAAATTTTGAAAGTATTGGTGTTTAAAATGAATGGGTCTCACAGACCCATTGCGACCCATTGATGTTTCAAAAATGGGCGCAACCACTGCCGGGTTAACAGAGCTAAAATCAAGAACTAAGTTTTTTAATTTTTATTAAAGCTATTGTTTTGAATTTGGATCCAAGTTGCTTTTGTTATGGGTTTTGAAATGGCAATTAGCACTTGAAATGGTCAGAATCATTCGGCATGTCTAATAACGATAACATTTCACTAAGAATGTACATGTTTTTTTTTTTGAAATCGTATCTTACTTAAAACAGAAAAGAGGTAATTATGTAAACGGTAAATAGTACCACGGGAAATCATTATATATTTGATATTTTCGTAACAAATCATTCAAAATTCAAAGATTTCTTTTCGCATACTTCCAAAAATAGATATATTTAATGGAACCCTTTGGCAGGGCAGTGGGCGACTACAATTTTAGCCTTCGGAACCAAAATAAATAACCCTTACGACCGTAGCACTTAGTTCCTACATCTTTCTCCACAATCCAGTATAGGTGATAATTAGGACTGTGAAATTACAAGTGATCACTCTTAAATTCAAATTAAGCCTTCATCATATTCTACAGAGCACACAACTATTCCGTATTCATCCTGTTCATCAAAAGATTGATAGGTTAATCTGGAATTCTTAAAATTAAAAATAACAATCACGGTTTAAGTGAGTAGGTTATTATCCAGGAGGATACCCTAGTTTTCCGTGATACTGTTTACTGCAAAATAATAAAAAGTTTTATTAAAGATCAGAATTCAAATTGCAGCCGAAAACTTTAAAAACAGAATAAAAATGAAGATTTCAATGAGTATGCCATGAATATGTTATAACCTAACAGGATTCCCTAGTTTTCCGTATTTACTGCAAAATAATGAAAAGTTTGGTTAAAGATCAATATTCAAATTGTAGCCGAAAACTTTTGAAAACCGAATTTCAGAAATACACGAAATATTTACATGTTAAAAAAATATTCTTGACCTCAAATTGCAAATAAAATTCCCGAGATTTTCCTAAATGTGAAATGGACAAATGCTAAATCAAAACAGCAAGAAATAAAGTAAAACTGATTAAAAACCTCTTAGTATGTAGATATTAAATAAATTTAGAAATCCAACTCCATGTCTAGTCGAATGATTAGGGTTATTAATCAACTTCGGAATACGTTGGTCGTAACAACAGTTTCTTTAAAAATTTTATATTTATAGTTAAGATTAAAATATTTACAGTTGTTAAAACTTGAATATTAGTGATTTGAATTTAATTAAATCAAATTTAAAAAAAAAAAAAAAAAACTTACAAATTCTTTGGAGTTCCAGACGCCCATGTTGAGCCTAATTCTTCGAAGGGAATATTCCTTCATATTTTGGTGAAAATTTTTTTAAGTTCTTTTTTCGAAATCTTAAATTTTTTTTATACGATGTCATGATTTCACGAGTTATTACGGAAACTATGGAATGATATTAAAAACTCCATGGAATTTTGAATGAACTGGAACTGTTACTACGACGTTGTCCAAGCAGTAACACTTTAATGATCTGACGAAAAGTCACGAGTATTCTTCTATTCCCATGTTCTGTTCATGATTTTGTCATTGTAGGCAACACAGATAACAATGCTATGCAAACTGTTTGTTGGTATACTTTTAATAAACAGTTGAATAATAAACGCAGCTATGCATTCAAATCTCCATGCGAAGCGATTACTGCAGATATCTTCATTGTTACGTAATAGTGACTTTCTTAATTGAAAAGTTATTTTCAACATCTCTACATTTCCATTACTGCGTTGAAAAATATAGAAATTATCATTTAAAATCTTGAATGCGAAATCAAAGATTGAAGAGATCTTTATTGATCAAAACTTTCCGTAGAAATCTAATAATAAGATAGCTCACTAAAATTATCGTTTAGCAGAAAAGTTGTTAAACAATTCTTACTAATTTTATAATAATTTGAACATGTTCCGTCAAATAAGATGTTAAGCGAATTGGACATTGTGCGAACATTATAAATTATATAAAAGAAACTTATACAACTGCATTGCTTAAATAATCAAAATACTGTACTATATTCCAACTAACCATTACAGTACAGTAACAACACTAACAAAGAACAAATAATGATACAATATAGTGTTTTTTGGTCAGGAGGATTTGGGGTTTGGGGCAAAAGCCAAAGTTAGAAATTACTTTGAATTTAAAAATATGATATGTAAGCTGTATTTATCATGAAAAGAATTGGAGTTTTTAAAAATCAATGTGGAGAATTAAGTAATGTAAAGTGATTTTGGCTGTAGTTGGTTATGTCAAACATTATTATAATTCTCACTAGTGATTATGCACTGACACTAAATTACTGTACAGTATTACTAGACAGTTAATGATTTTTTATTCATGACTTTAAAATTAATATTTTTTTTGAACGTTTTATTAGAAAACACACTAAATGCATTTAATACTGTTTGCACTATTTTTTTAAACTTAAAAGAAAATAAGAAACGCAACTAGGAGAAACAAAAACAACAACAAACAAACAAACAAAAAACTCACTCAGCTAATTTTGGTTTACGTGCTGGGAACCGGAGACGGCACCGTTTCAATTTGCAACACTCTCATCAGTCCGGTCCTGCCCAACATACCCAGCTCAGTGAAAAAGGACAATATACAAAATGGACAAACGAACAAGACAATTAGGACAAGTCAATTTTTGTTTGTTTATTTGTTGTTGTTTTTTTCTCCTAGTTATGTGCGTTTCTTATTTTCTTTTAAGTAATAATAATTGGTCAAGCACGTTAAATTTGATTTGATATTTTTTTTAATTATACATCAAACTTTTTAATTTTAATACGTATAAGTCTTAGACGTATAAGTCATCGGACCTCGTCTCGACGGAAATTCACCGACACATACTTATACTTATGTTATGAAATATGAAATATGATTTGTCCGATGCTAACTTATTGATGAAAGGTGCTTAATTTCGATCGTATTTGGTAATTTCTCATTTTGCCACTAAAAGCTGTACAGTTTCTGTGATTCGATGGGGACTGTCACTTTTCTTTAGCCAGCTCTTGAATGTTTAGAGCTCTTGGTCAATAATTATTTGAATGCTTTAGAAATTAACTTCGAGCCATTAGAAAAACAGAAAAATTGAACAGTAACAGAGTTTAAGATTCTTTAATTTCCGAAAATTTCTTACTTCACCACTGTGAAGATATCTACATCACCTAATCAAAAAGTTAATTTTAAATTCCAGAGTTCATCTTTTCGATAATTCGATCCCAACAAAAAAGAATTGAAGTATCATGAAGGAAGTGTCCACTTTACATGAAATATTATAAGTACCAATTTGGATAAAGAGAACTGTCGCAGTGGAGAAACAACTTTTTATGGAAAAAAGCAGCATCGTTCTTACTATGTTAGTACTGTCTTGAGCCGCCTCTGGGTGCTATGCATTCTAATATTTGGCGTGGCAAGGAGTGAAAGAAAGTCCTGATGTTGTGTTTGTGACAGATCACACAAAGCTTGCTGCAACAGCTGCTTCAAATCCCAGATGTTCGATGATGGATGCAGTTCACATTCTAGCGTATCCCATACATGGTCAATAGAGGAACACGTCTGGGGATCTGACTTGTCAAAAAAAGGTTTGAATTAATTGGAGGCACTGTTGAGAAAGGTGTGCAGTGTGTGTTCGTCCATAACCCAGTTGGAAAATTGCTCCTGACAGAGATGATGGAAATGCCTAAACAATGGCTTGTAGAATTTTTTGGACGTATTGTTGTGCATCTAAAATTTAAAATTTAAACAATAGAGGACCATTCGAAAGCAGATCTGGTTTCTCTTGCATCTCATCCACTCTTGACGGAGCCTCCTTTGTTCCATGGTCATGGGTTCTGTTTTTAGCAAAAAAGAAGGAGCGACAGGAATGAAGGGCGTTGCCTGCAATTAGTATAGCAAAGGTGCGGATAGATACCGGTTGCTATATACAGGATGCCAAGTCTCTTATGGAATATGGAGAGTGAAGCTGTTATTAGGGTTTGCCTCATAATTACAAACAGATTGTCTCTAGCAGTGGCATTATTGGACCAAGGAGAGCCTTGCCGATTCGTCTTCATAAACAGTCGAAGTCTTGCAATTGCTCTCCCGAATTCCTGTAATTGCCCGTAGGGTTTTCGAGATCATCGTTGAGATATTACTCATGGTAAACTAATATGAATGTATTTCACGAAGCAGAATGTGTTGACCACGAGATGGACATGTCAATTAAACCAAGGGGTGATGGTGACGTTTCTTGGCAACTAAACTTTAATCATTTGCATTTAAATTAGACGCTTCCTTCATAATGTTTCTATTTTTTTTTAAATACAGAGTGTGTATATACGTAAGCACATAGTTTGATTCCAATATGTTAATTAACTGGCAACCTTTCAATTTTAGGATTTATCTGCTAGAGATAATGTATATTTTAAATTCAGATCAGACTGATTTCTGAATGAAAAGCACGCAATCACGAGGATCATGATCCCCGATTCAGTGGATTTTCATTTTTGCATCTGTTCGTCAGTTCTTCAGTGTTTTTAAATTTCAGGAAATGAAGGTACTTATGTGTCACCTGTGATTAATTCATATAGCACCACTAAATTCAGTATCTTCAATTTAATAAATAATCTTTTTTAATCTGTTAGCGTGGTCGACACTAATATCTTGCCCTGTATGTTTTATTTTCTGGTGTTTTTTTTTGATTTTTTTTTTTTAAATAAAGTCCACTATTTCTTAAACAAAAAAAAACTCACAAACACTATCCTCAGTATAAAAACCTCTTTAACTCAATATTTCAAGCTCCTCAGCGGAGAGTTTCTTCAGGAGAATAGGAAAATAGAGAAAACTAAACATTCTCTTCTATTCCAAAAAACAGAACCAAAGCAATAACAATCATTAATCATTACAATCATGATATTACTCACTACAAACTTAACAACAAAGATGTAAATCTGGGGGCACGGCAGTGCCCCCGCCAAGACGAGCCGAAGGCAGGAAGGGCACTACGTACTTTTTCTGGAAGTGTTTCGTCGTATTTTCGAACCCTCATAGCTTCGGCCTAGGTAATAGTAGAGAGCTCAAATTTTCAGGATATGATGCAGTTACCAGACTAATGAAATACGCTAAGTTTCATTTATCTAGCTTTTATACTTTGGATTTTATTAATACCTAAAATACGTCGATTCCGTCACTGACTGACTGACTGACTCACTGACTCATGATCATCAAAACCTCTAGGGTACTTCCTGAAGTCCTAGAAAGCTGAAATTTGGTATGCAGGTTAGGATTAGCACACAAACAACAAAAAAATTAAGAAATCCGTAACTTTCACATTCCAACCCCTCATAAAGGGGGGGTCTGGTTATTTATTATCGAACCCTCATACCTTCGGCCTGGATAAAACTAGAGAGCTCAAATTTTCAGGATAAGATGCAGTTACCATACTAATGAAATACGCTAAGTTTCATTTATCTAGCTTTT
>JAFIDM010085490.1:0-13418 GCA_023159025.1 Thereuonema tuberculata
TGGGTTACACCTTCCATCCACCAGAAGCAATAAAACGTCGCGCAGCCATGGCTGTCGTTTCAACCGACCACCCCTCTGAAGAAGAAACCTGAAAGATGCTTTCACCACAGCATCCCACAATTGCAACAAAAGATGGAGAAAGCAGCTATGGTTAATAAAGAAAAAACAATATTACCCTCTTAATAATTTCCTCCTGAGACATCATTTTAATGTAAGCAGATAATCATATGACGAATCTTACGTACATTATCCACCCTTACCGTAATGCTAACGTTATTGAAGATGATATAGACACATAATATTTTAAGCGGATTTAAAAAAGGCTTTAATTTCGCTTTATTTAGGAAACTGATATTTAAAGTAATTACATTCTTTAAGAATGTAAAGTCAAGATGTAAATTAAAATGAACTACAATTTCCTTAAATATGCATTTATATGCACTTTTTGGAGCAAAAGGTTTTCTAGCAACGTAATATTTTTTATAAGGTTTTTTATGCAGATATTTTAGCTATTGATTATTAGATTGAACAATTAGTAGCATCAATCAACTAAATCTAAACATAGTAAGATTCAGTTTCAGTATGTAAATATGCATCCGCTAAAATGACTACAGAATACACAGGCTTCTTAAATAACATTAAGGAAATTATGCAAATATGCAGAATTCACATGCTTTAGCAATAATTAACAACTTTTCGATTTACTAACTTACATAATTAATAACAATTATAATAATGTCGATATATATGGTTCTTGTATCCAAAATTATGATAGTTACAGATACTAAAATTTCACTAAAATTGAAGTAATATGAATAATGACAATAGGCATTGTATTGTATCGTAGTACATATTTTTGAAGGATTTTGGGGACATTTAACAAATAAGTTAATAACGTGTTACGGATCACCCTGTATCTCAGATAGGATATACAAAACAGAGTAATTAATTAATGCAATCGGAAGCCTACACCCATAAAGATAGGTGATGAAAATAAAACTTAGCTTATGGAACCGCTGGGCCCAATTTAATTCCACAGCCAAAATCAGTTAAATATAATACCAAAAGAGAAGTAAAGAAAGGATAAACAACTCAGATGTATCAAACAACAAAATGTATTTGAAATGAGCTTAATATCATACAATCACACACAACAAATCAAGACCAATGCAACTGAAATTACACATCAATATAAAAGTATATAATAATAATAATACACAAAGCATTGTTCATAAATTCGGCAATTCCAACAGATTACAAATTAAATCAAAATTATTCAAGTTGGTAATTATCAAATATTAATTCACAATAAGCTTATCTATGCAATTTAACAAAAGTATAAATTTAAAACATATTCTCACAAATAGTTCGAGTCACTCTATAAGCAAAGTCTGATCGAAAATTGTTTATGAAACAGACTTTCGTATTAGAGATTATGTCTGAAGAGTTCACTCCTTGATTTAACTTTCCAAAAGAAATGTTACTCACAGGTTCGGCGATCTGTCTTGTTTATACTGGCACAAAATCTAGGATAGCTCCGACAATATTCACTGTTCATGTCAAAGTATCCACAAATACAAATGGCGAACAGCACATTCTTTCACACTACACGAACGTTCCTTTATAATAATGGCTGCTCACTGTAACTGAATAATCCTGAGGGTATATGGCCTTTCTTAATACTTGACTGAAATCCAAGAAGCCGACGCCATCAAGAAGCACAAATCTCAAAAGTATCCAGAGATATTCGCACCACAGGATGAGATATAAGTCTTGCCATTAACCGTGTATAGGTAGAAAAGAAAAGCACAGCTGTTCTTCACCTCCTCCGCCCTTCCAAGACGGAAGAGAAAAAAATACGTGTGCCTCGTTCGAGCTACATCGTGAGAAGTGACTCTGAAGTTTCAAGAATGCATCTCATAGGGATGGTGACGTAAACAACGTTTTACCAATGGCCCTTCAAGAAATAAGGGGTGACTTGAAACCCCAAAATGAAATCATATAATCCCCGTATAAAAACAAAATGGCTACACCTTTTCGCAGCACAACAATTCGTTCAAAATACAGCAAAATTACATATAATAATATATATCATCATTTATAGATAACAATTATAAAGGTTACATAAGGTGTTAGGGTTCAAGAATATATAAAAAAAAAGCTAAATAAAAAGTTTTAATGTGGGAAACCTGCCTTTTCACGATTAATTAGAAAACAGAGAGAAGAGATAAAAAAACATGGCGGATCCTGCGAGAAAAGATAAACAAGGCAAAGGTCACTTTTCCCCAACTAAGTGACATAACCACACAGAATCGCGTCATAGAAAGTAGGAGAAAAAAATAAAATAAGGAAAATTAAAAAGACCGTAACAAACGGTTCAGATATATTTGAATGGAGATGTTGGGTGTAATCATCAAATTATCCGAATTAAAGGGAAATATAATATTTAATATTCAAATTATGTATAGAAATCTGAAGTTCTCTTCTCTTTTGAAATACAAAGAGCTTAAAGCATTGAGAAATTCTTTTGAAATAACACGACAAAGACCTTTACACGTCTTCGTGGAACTCTTTAAGAACAAATATTTAGTAATGAAGAAAAAAGTTCGTCTGAAATTCTACAGAAAATTTGTAAGAAAAATCTTTAGATTAGGATATCAATGATAGAAAGGCATTAAAAAATATTTCTTTTGATCATCACAATAGCAGAAAATTAACAAAATAATTAACATTAATGGTATGATTAACGAAAAACTGTCTACATTAAAAATCTTTCATCATAATGATTTCTTGATGAAAATCTCTATAGAAATGATTATCCAAACCTCATTTATCAAAGGATATTTTTAGGGGTCTTTTCTCTTACAAACAAAGAAACTTATATTTCAATTCAACAGCAAGGCTTAATCTGAAATAATATTGACGTATTTTATGTGACAACACATTAATAGGTAAGTGCTTAAATTAATAAATAAAAATTTAAATAGAAATACGAATAATTGAAAATAAAGACAAAGATATTCGTTCGTGCAAATATTAATACAGCAAACAACTCAAAATACGGGAGGAAACTATAAGGAGAAATATAAAAAAGAAATGCAATTAACTAAATCAAAAGATAAAATTAAGACAACAAGGAAACATACAGTAATTAAGTAAACGTGTAATATTATAAAAAGAAGACAAAGCTAGGCAATAAAAGTTCTAAAAGTAAGCCATAAATTTAAATAGAATGACATAAAAAATAAGCCAAACTCAATATTATATAAATGATACAAGTATTTAAAAGGACAAGTGAGATTTAATTAGCGAATTTCTAGTTTCAGAGACATTCACTGTTTTATATTTCTTTCTAAGAATGTACGAATCTCTAAAAGACAAATTTTTGCAAAAGAAAAGAACGATCGTTGAAAGTTCTTAACCATAAGGACTGTCCGGCGCCATATATTTTTAAAATTCTGTCTTGAACACGACGAAAACACATTACTGTGAATCCGACTACTGATGTAATAACTTTAGTCTTTTTTTCAGAAAACATATGTAAAAGCATTTCGTGCAGAAGTAACCTTCGAAGCACTGTCTAGCCTTATGAGAATATAGATCTTATTTAAATGTAGTTCCCAAGAAAAACTTCAGCGGAAAGAAATCCGTTATTTTAACTAGAACAAAGAAAACAAGGTAACACGAAAAACTGAAAATAACCAAATCAAAAACTAAATGGAGAATATGTTAGAATACAAGCCTTTGAAAGTTCTTTCTTGGGGCCAAATCCTTCTTTCCTTCTATGCTGCTAAAACTAAAACAACTTCATGAAAACGAGGCTTAGGAAAATTAATATTTCAATATCTTGGGGAAGACTCAAGAGTGCTATCACTTGTACAGATTTCTCCTTTTTCTTCTCGATACGATCAAGTTAACAGCTTCCAATGTTAGAATAACCGAAAACATAATTAAAAATGGATTTTCCATCAACTTGCATGCGAGCGCTGTATGGCGGAGAAGATCATTCAAAGACGAAAATAAATAAACCGCTCTGAAAACAAATCATATGAATAAAATGGTGAAAAAAAAGGATGTTTCAATGATAGAAAGAATTCTTTCAATTGGTAACGGTAATTAAAAATTTATAAATTTCTTGAAGAACAAGTAAGGAAATTTATAATGTAACAAAAAGTTCAACTTCAACACACAAACCTGACTTAGGGCTAAATAGGAATTGATCATTAACGATCTCGGTGTTAGCGATACAAGTTCGTTTCGCCCCGGGGTTAGTTTATGGAGATTCTACTAAGGAGTTCCCACGCAAGGCAACACAAGATAGGCTTACTTACAGTCTGCTGAACATCTTGACTTCCATCTTGACGTCCCAAACGATTCCACCTTGAAGATCCATTGGGCGTTGATTGTCTTTCCAACGAAGACTGATCCGGCAGTTGCCACAACAGCATATCATAACACTGAGTAGCTGCGCTCGGCGGCCTAAGCACTCTGCGATGACCCACGGATGATTGTAAACGATAACACATTCGAATGAATTATCGCCCGTCCGAACTCTATGAGACGGCGAAGTCACAGGAATGAAGACTAACACCCACAAGAGAGAAAAACATCGCTTTCTCCCTCTCTCGCACTTCGCTACACAAACACTAAAAACCCTCCTTTCATCATGTGTACTTTTTAGCTTGGCAACTAAATGCACCAATCACGAATCACGAATGCAACAATTGTATTAGCTACAATCAGGTTATAAGAGACTAACAGTCTAAATGGATTATCTAGAAAGCAAAATAACTGAAATACAAATTAACTAAAATTCGAAAATGGAATCATTCTTATGCAGGCGAAAATAAATAATAAAAAAACATAATAAAACAATAATAAATTCTTATATTTTAGAGGTAAATCACCTCTCTCTAGAGGGTGAAAAAGAACTGAAAGGAAAATATAAGAGGGATGTAAAAACACAAGGAGAAAGAAGAGTAAGAACTAAAAAGAGAAGAGAAAAAAAATAATAGCAATAAAAGAAAAAGTGGAACGATTTGAAAGGAGAGAAAAAAAAATACAGGGCAATAAAAAAACCGTAACAATATAATCTGTAAGTCATCTGTTCAAATGTAACAACTCGATTATTGGTTTAGATAAAACTTATATTTAAGCGTTTTACATTCATTATTACCATCCAAATTACATTAAACTTATTTAGACTATTTCGAATGAAAATCATGTGTTTATTTTAGTTATTCAAATAAGCAATATCCAGCTGCGGCTGGATTTAATTTCCTGTATTGTGGACAGACTTTTATTTATTCTGAGTATATGTTTTCCATCTAGTGAAAGCATAATTAAATATTTTAAACTAATTATCTACTTTGGAATTTAGGCATTTGTGAAGCTTCTATTGTACTAAACACAGGCTTTGTAATCATTCATCCATTTGAAACCATTAGGCTTCAATTACTTATATAACTAACTCCATCACGAAGTCAAAACAAACTGTAAATAAAGCTCAGAATTAAATTCAGTATCTTTTAAAACTTTATTGAAAAATATATAAATAAATTAAACTGTGTATAGTACTGAAAGACATCAAAATTTTGGAATTTTTCCGCAACTACCAATTAAGTTTTATAAAACGAAACGTGGGTTTATTATGATCACTCATTATTTCTAATTCGTTGAAAAACAATTGTAAACTAAATTGAATTATAACTAATTAGGCGACATTCAATATTTAAATTAAAATAGTTAATGAATATCTATAAGTTCTGATATTCTAGCTGCACTTTAGAAATATTACCTATTTGGCAAAAAGTCTTTCTATAATAAGAAAGAAATTTCGACGTAGCAAATAAAAAGCTTTGTGGGCCCGGTAGCCGAGTGGTAAGGGTGCTTTTGGCTGCGGGTTGGAGGTGAAGGGTTCGATCCCCGGCCTCAGCGGAGAGCGGGGATTTTTTCCACGCTCCATGTCCTACAAGCAGTTACTAGGGTCTACCCAGCCCTCTGTAGAATGGATACCGGATTTCTTTCCCGGGGGTTAAGGCGGGCGGGCGTAGGGTTGACCACCAAACCCCAACTTAATCCCGTTGATCACAAAACGCCGGGAGCCTTACCTCCCACGACCCCAAGGGCCACATAGACCTGTCATGGAACACTTTCACTTAAAACCTTTATCAATATGTTTACCTGTCTGTGTCGAAATTTCGTCCTATACGACGTATCTGAAATACCGTTCAGAAACGTTTCTGTATAGTGTTTCATAACAAAACATTAATTTGAAGAGAAAATATTAATTAAAAAAAATTAAGAATAAAAGAGTCTGTCATTGTACTTACTTTGATGAACGTTCTTGTATCTGAAACATGTGAATTCTAAAGCTTTTATAAGTTATATAATATACTACATATGTATTTAAATAGATATTTAAATAGATACTCGTACCCGCGTTCCTTATTTCCGTGTAATGCACCGAAGTCAATTTAAGGCGGTGAATTTCCACTTCCCAAAGAAATTAGGTGCGATTCATTGCTATTTACTTAGTTGCATAGAGTATATTATGAACAAACTTGAAATAGATGGTCTGAGGTTTGCCAATGCGATTGGCGGTGAACGCAGGGAAGACACCACAAGTAGGAAAACTAAGATAAGCGAATTCAAATTAAAGAGAAGAGGGTTCCAAACGACTGGCGCGAAACCCTATCCTGCGGTCAGCCGTCGTACAAAACTTACAGCCTTATAAGTCACCCAATTAATTAATATCTCATTTAAATTTTAACGTAAAACAAAGAAGCATAAGAAAGTCGTGGAAAAAAATTATGGGATTTTAAAGGAACACAAACTTGTGTAATTGGAAAAGTTCTGTTATCAGGTCAACTTCTTTTCTTCTTCTGAAAAGCTAAGAAATTAAACGTAATAACCGAAGCTTGTATTTAAAAAATCTTTCCCAAGCAAATAACATACATGAACATTTTAAGAAAAACATTAATTACTGTGATGAGAAAATCAAGACAAAAAAATACGTTTGTCAGTTATAATAAGGGTCATTCAAATGAAAACGAGACAAATGACACTGTAAAATGAAGAATGGAGAGATTTTCGACACCGAACCTAGATGGCGCCACTCTGGTGCATTGACGCACTTACAGGTGGCGCTGCGATCACGTGGCGAGTAGTGGCGAGAATAGCAGTCTGCTTTTGTTCAGGACGTCGTGATAGTGTACTGTTCAAACATTATGATTGAAGCAACGAACACTGAACAGAGCGCGGTTATTCGTGTTTAACCACGGAAGGTGTCGGGAATACACAAATCCATCGCCGCATGAGTAACTAAAACTGCGTGTCTTTTGTCAAGAGGTATTTTGTCAAGATACCTCAAGGTATCGAGAGGGGAGGTCATCGTTGACTGATGATTCGAGGCCAAGTCAACGATGCTTCTGTGGCGGAAGTTGATAGTCTCATCCGGGAAGAGTCATTCTGCAAGCTCCTTGCCGACAAAGTTGGATTAAGTGTTGGGAGTGTGTACACAGTTAACAAAGACCATCTGCAATACCGGAAGATTTGAGCACAGTGGGTGCCACACAATTTGGATTCTGTGCAGAAAGACGTTTGCGAAGATCCGATATCAAAAGAAAGGTCGCAGTTTCATCGACAGAATCATTGCGAGAGATGAAACGCATCTTGCTAAGCCCTTTAGCTCGTTTTCATTTGAATAACACCCTTATGCCGAAAATACAAGAACCATAGCCTCAAAAGCATTTTTTCATGTTACTGAGACTCAGATCTTCTATAAAACTGGTTTCAATACTCTTATTATTATATGAAATTTAATGAACTTATCGCAATTTCTAAAAATAGTTATCAGTTGAATGTGAAAAGCTATGGGACACTCCTTCCAATTTCGTAACCATTTGAGACGTATTGTACCTTTTATACAAGCATAACATTCTCAGTATACAGCTGAAAGCAGTAAAAAAATTAGCGAAGTTCTGCTAAAGTCTGAAGGGACGGATAATGAACAACGATATAAAAATTCATTGTTATGGATCTAACAAAATGAAAGACATTTGTTTCCAGTTCAAAGGCGACAAAAATCTGTTTCAGCCAATGAAAACGGTAATCCCATCCTACTCAGCAGCAACAAGTAAACGTAAATTATTTCTATTGGCATGACAAATGTTGTCATCAGTTAAGAATTACTCGATTACCTCATTATTTTGAAAGGTGCTTTAGAACTACAGTATTCAGATTTTTTTTTTCATTCCTTTAAGGAGTTTTATGCTGCAATGAAGACCGAATAACAATAGTTGCAACATTGGATTCATAAATGTTTAGTCGATTAAATATAATAGTTGAGCTTAATAGCGAGATATTTTCACTTAATATTTTTTTCACTGTCTATTCACTATTATCAATTATTACAATTAATGGGAAACCGGCTAACCCACTCCCGAATACTCTAGCAACTAACTATATGTTTATCCTCATGGTTAACATTGCAAATAAAGCAAAGTTGAGGTTTGGGATATAGTTTGCTTATGAATTGGACTGTGGAAAAGTGATAACATTGATTTAATATCTCATTATAAATAACAACCACTTTATGCCTTCCTGTCTTGTGGACAGCTCGTGGACCAAAGCAGAATGACCCCGTCATCGCTCTTAGATATCTGACTCCTCTTAGCTCAAGGCTATAGTATAAACAATCAATAACTCAGTTCCTCGATGGGAGGTAGGCAAAAGGAAGAATAATTCTTTAATGTAATAGGTGAGTGTTTCTCAGCACAGTGGCTGAGGAAATTTATCAGTTGTAATGTGCGAAAGACTCAATTATTAATTGACAGTATTAGGGTGACTCTTTTATCGACCTACATACGAAATATCTCTCAGTATTAATTTCCTGAAAATCTCCATCAGAGATCATCATCAACTATGATTTTCGAACACGTACTTCTGTATGACTTAAAAAGCTGGGAATTCTCCAGACCAATACTATTCGAAATAATTTTTTAAGGTCGAATCAGTAGTCCACTAAGGAGTTTCAAGGAAATGTACTCGTGCGATTCTTGTACAGTTTTTTTCTTCAAAACTAGTTATATTTTTGTTACATAATTGCTAAATAAAGATAAACAAAACAAAAAAAAAAACTTTCAACTAAAATCGAAACATGCTGGAACCATTTCTTTTGCATGCCCTGTCGTTGGTTTTACGCCTTTAACCTATGAGTATCTGAACAGATATTCTCACCTACGTAAGTGTAGGTCACCGAATAAACGTTACGCTGGGTACGTTGTTGGAGAAAGTCGATATTATATTGAAATTGACACAAGGAAGGAAATGATATACCTAAGCCAGGCCCGTCCATATGTGATCAAAATAAATAAAAAGCTAGTGATCCTAGGAAGCTAAAGTAGGTTTAAGTTAATAAAAGTAAAATCCTTATTGCTACAAGTGAGGTCTTCAGGAAAGGAGGTAGGGGTCAAACACCACCAGTGTTTTACTTTTTAAAATGTAATAAACATAAGTCTAAAACTATTTATCTTTATCATTAGCTGAAACATGAAGGATAGATCATTGTTACTTGGTGTATTTTTCCAATTCTAGCAGAAACTGAGCTTGGTGAGGAAATCAAGAGCCAAAACAAACGATTCACAATTCCGATGTATAAATGAACACTAATTTTAAACTGTGCATTGTGGACATTTGGATCTTACCATGAAGTGTTCCAAAGTTGGCACAGCAATGTCTTGTTAATAATTAGTAAAGAAACTACTATAACTAATCATACAAGACGAAATATTCTTCTATTGAGAACAAGACTACATTTTGGTTATTTCAATGGAGATTTATCTTCTGTCAATTTAATCAACAAATATTTTAGATATTCTTAAAACCACATTATATAAGCTCAACATGCAAGTATTTCAAGTTATTAATTAAAAATAAAGAAAAAATTTTGATGATCTACTTATATATTTTAGCTTTTATAAGTAGATTTCTTTACCCTTCCTCAGCCCTACAGAAGACTTGCATAATATAAAACTGTGAAATGGTTCCAATGATTGCTCTTAAAATTGAAATAAGTGTAATAATATTAAAGAATTAAATATTTGCTGCCGTGCTGGCGTGGCTGTGCGGTCTCGGCGGCGGTCTGCCGTGATGGCCTGTGCGCCAGTACCTGGGTACGAATCCCGGCAGTGGCTTGGCTGTTTCAATTTCCTGTGTTGTTCGCCTCTTCTTCGCTTTCTCTCCGGTCTGACGTCATTCCTTAATGGCGTCCTGGGGCAGGCAACAGGAAACCACCTCAGTATCTTTCCCCAGGCATTTCTGGGAATTCCATAGAAGTGGACCTGTCTCCGGACAGAATACTATGGATGGATGGAAATATTTGCTTTTAGTTAGTTTTTATTTCTTTTCGCTAAACAATTTTATGAAGTTTTTAATTATTTTTTTATATTTTTAAAAATCGTACTTTATTTTATTATAAAAGGTTTAGTGTTTTTATTTTTCAATTATTCTGCTTTGTTTATAGCAAATATAAGTATATTTATATAATTATTTGACAAATGTTTTTAGCGTTTTATTTCCAATAAACAGATTATTGTTTTATTTTCCAATTCAAAGAAGTTAAGACTTTATAATTGTTTAAATAGTATCAAAATCATATAGAAAAACTTTCTTACATTCTATTCGAGAGACAATTACTGATTGTCGTTGATAAGCTTGTCAATATTTTGTTTTATTCATGTAAGTTGCATTCGTATGATGTTAAGCACTGCTTCATCGTATCGCCATAGCTTCGTGTGCTTGTGTCAGCTACAAACCAATAATGGACACCGTTTCGAATAATCAAGGATATTCCTCCAACCACTCACTAAAATATTCATGGCTTCTCGCGTCCAGGCACTTTTTAATCGAACAAATCTTCTACTTCTCGCCCGTAACTTAAAGTCAGTTCCGTTGGCTAACTGCCATCTTCACTTGTACGCCACCTAGCGCTTGATTGGTGTTATGTGGAAACGAAGAGAATAAGAAGTGCTTTAAAGAACATGGAGTCTACTTTCCATAAAATCCTCGATTATCACTTTCAAAACTGACAAGCCGTCTTTTTTCTCATCATTATCATAAAATTTAATTTTTGAAGAAACGGTTTTAGACAAAAGTTTAATACTTTTTCTATGATCCACCGAGTTTATCGATTGCAAGATACCTTTTCTGAAGTTGGAGGATAGATTTCCAGGAGCAGATAAACACGGTAGCATAATGATTTCATTTTGATTTTTTGAAATCCTGTAATGAGATGGAACTTGTATAAGAAGATTCATTAACTGGGTTCAAATTTAATAGGAAAGACATTCACCGCGCACGTAATGATCTCAAAATCCTGCCTTCGCTTCGGAAAAAATAAAGAGATAATACATAGGATAAAAATAGAGTTTATGGGTGAATCTACGGAAAACCTGTAATTCGTGTCACAGAGCAATAAATTGAAAATGATTGAAAATATTTGTCATTTTTCAAAATCACACATGGAAGTACAAAATATACTACAGTTTAGTATACTTTTTTTTTTTAATTTTACGGAATTTCCAAAAAAAAAGTTGTCCACAGAAGATGATTCGTCACTTCCGTGAACTGTCACAAGCTACAGTTGGATAGCTTCTAAAGATCCAAACTGCTTTATTTTTTAATATTTTTCAAATAATATATATATTGTGAAATCAGAAAATACATAAATTTAACATAATATTGAGTGAAATTTTTTTTCGAATTATCAGTAAAATTTTTTTGCAACCTCAAGTCTTGTCACAAGGTTTTGCCATCACTTTTGTGGACATTCTTAAACTTTCTAAAAAATCCACCCGATGCGCTGGTTGTCTTCCATTTCACTTAAAAACAAAAGTTTACACGGCGATTTTGGATTGGGAAGTGATTTTATTCGTCTGAGTCGCACATTTGTCAGGAAAATATTACCTTTTTATTCATTTTTCGTCATTTGCACAGCTCATCACATCACTTCTGTGGTCTTGTTTAGAACCTAATTTTTCTATGGAAAAATGATTATTTCTAGGCATGATAATTGAAATGTGGTAAAACTTAATTTTCTGAATGACACGTGTTCCTAACCTCAAAATGAAGAGCACATGGGTCAAGAAACATAAGTATTCGTCACTTCCGTGGACATTTGGGGTCCATGGAAGTGATGATCATCAACAATAGCGGCTACTATGTTTTTCACGAAGACTTGTCTTTCACTTCAAGTCTTTGTTAAATGCCAATAAGGATATTTATAATTATATAAATATATATAATATAATATATGTAATTATCTATTTGCATTTTTATAGACGTTTAAGATTGACAGTCTGATTCATTTTTATTGTACATGATTTCCTCTTTTCATAAAAAGTTCCTTTAATTCATAAATTATAGCCTTCTATTTATTTATTTCATAGTTTTCCCACGTATATTCACTTTTTTGAATATAATTTATATTAAAATTTGACATCGTTATCAACACAAGTCACTTCTGTAGACATAGGCCTACCATCATTTTTTTTTTTTTTTTTAAATAACCAAAATGTGTTGACCTGCACCACATATATCATGGATGTAAGAACGTCAAAAGCAATCACCTCAATTTTTTTGAAAAGGAAATCTTGTAATTTAAAATCTCAAAATTTTCTGACTGAAATTGCAGGTTTTCTGTAGATTCACCCTTATTCTAGTTCAATTTCTCACTACGGAAGAAAACATTGGAATATCTGAACCACAATATAGTAAACCAACTACAGCAAACCCAACTGCCTTACCTGGAAGGAATAATTTTAATTTATAATAACAGACATGAAAGTTCAGCTAAAATACATGATTTTTCTGATTCATTTAAGTCATTTTTTGTGGATCCCAGGAAAGATATTTATTTAGCCAATGTTGCTCATTGAACAACAGACTAGAATCGAAAAATACTGAAGATCAACTAAATAGTAAGCCTGAGAGTTGGATTCAACCAACAAAATAACAAGACTTCTGGAAGTAAAGGGAAAATTCAATAAAACAAATTCAAACCGTTCTAACTAAAGGATGAATTATTTTGAACAGAAATTATTCTTATAACTGGACGAATTTACACCGTATCAATGACATTTTCAGACTTCGTTTTGAAATTTCCGGACTATGGTATGTGTGGGAAGTTGAGGATGTGAATTAAATTTAATCCCATAAGATGATTTATAAGAGTACTCGTATAACATCGATTATAGCATAACATCGTACTGGTATAATATCGATTGTGCCGTTCAGGTGTAACCGAATGATCGAAGCAAAGGAAAACACGTGTCTCATAAGCTTGAACGTGGGCTCAGCTTTCCATCACACAGTGAAACGCAGGAGTGTGGAAGGGAGAGAACATTTCCAGGACTGAC